>PQWD01000400.1:0-35460 GCA_019425675.1 Leucinodes orbonalis | reverse complement strand
TTTTATTGTGTTTATGTGTTACTATATTTTGTCATTGAACAAATAAAAAATATTTTAGAAGAAAACGACAATATAAATAGCGTATTAGATTGAAAATTTAAAATGATCGTTAGTTCCCATCGCACCATATACGAGTATTCCAAACTTACCTATCATTAAACTTGACGGAGGCATCACTCTGCGGGTCGTACTGGAACCTCATGAGGTGCAGATGCAGCACGGGCGGGAACTCGTCAAACCTCACGCCCTTCTCCGCCTCCTGCAGCCCGTGCTCGCCCGCGTCGTACTTGTTATCACCGTCCAGCAGCTCTGTGCTGATGTAGTCCTTGAATGACTCGTATACTGTGGGACAAAGATACAGTAGTATCTACACAAGGCGCGTCGCGAATCCTCGGCCACAAACACAAATAAATAATTAATAAATATCCACTGACATTCACACAGCGCCATCTTGTCCCAAACTAAGCACTTAGCCTGTAATGTGGGTACTAAACAACGGATAAACATATTTTTTATTTTTTTCTGTAAATACATACATATTTCACATCGAGAACACCCAGACCAATACAGACATGTTCATGCACGGAACCCTTGGTGTAAGAGCCGACATTTCGACCAATTATAGCACATGGGTCGTCGAACAAGGAGTAATTATTCAGACTATTTCCGAAGGAACTCATAAAACTAAATCGGATTGTTTGCTGAATCTATATTCAGGTAGTATTAAGCCTGACTAACAAGCAATGCGGCGCATACAAACATGGACCGATAACCAGCCAATACTACCAAAGGAAGAAGACGCACCACGCACGCGCTTATAATATTCGTTTTTACAACTTCAACTCAAAAATGCTTCATTGAAATAAATCATTATATGACACTTTGAGTCGTCAAAAAGAAGTTATGTTTAATGAATCTACCACCGGTTCGGAGGGTTGTTATCTACTGAGAAGACTCCGGCAAGAGACTTGTGTAGAAACTATTTGAAAAAAATTGGCCAAGCGCGAGTCGGACTCAACAGCAAGTAACATAAAATAAAATTTTATTTACTCAGACACCTTCTACATGTTTATTATGAAAAATTAGTGGTTTACCGTTTATGACGTTTAAAAAAAACTACAGACCAGAAATTGTTTTACATAGTTTCTGCTTAGGATCATCGGTCAGCTGAATAAATTACTACTATAACATGCTATTCCAAGTTAATGCAAGCTTCACCAGTTGCAAATGTTAAGTACAGATCTCGCGGATTGGTTGAGAGCCACCAGCACTTGCCATTTGCTCGGTAAGCTGAGAACGCTATCTGCGGCTAAGAGCTCATCCCCAAAAACTCCTCCCAAAAGCCCTCACAGATATTGCCTTGTTGATATCACGACGCATAATGATACCGTAAACAAAATTATACAAAACAGATGTTGGTAGTCTATTAAGACCATCCTGTAAACGAGATTGGGATCATTCAAAGTATCGGAGGAAAATTTATTGGGACCAATTAGACTTTAAACTCGTTAACTTTAAATGATTGTTTTGCGATACGCTTGATAAAAGTGGAAGCGAATATCGCACATGTAATATTCACCATGAAACAGCTATTCGAGATAGGGAAAGTCGATTGGGATTGAAAAAGTGATTCGAAAATGGATTTGTCGGAGCTCTGTAATGATGACGTAGCTTTTACCTTTGTCACCCTAAATGGCGGTAGACAGTTAGGAGTTACTTGATTTTTTTATGGAATAACTCGATATACGAATCGCTTATGCACTCGCTTTAGTTATTGCAAATCATGTCACTCAATGTAATTATAGTAGTATGCTCCCGTTTTAATTTTTTTTTGTACATTTAATATCATCAACATCATCATCAGGATCAGGATCTATCCTAAGATTAGTAGCCGATACCGACGGCTTAACGAACCCCCCAAAGCATGAAATCATCATTCATTTACGAAAATCAGGTGATCACACAAAATTACTTTTACTAAGTGGTGTCCCCTTGGGATCTAAACCCAGTACCCTCGGATTACATCATCAGCTACGTCATCATTATACTTCCCCACCGAGGGGCACGAGCCTACCCGTAAAGGGCGGATAGGCATTAGTGGTCCACGAGGGCCCGGTGCGGATTTGCGACTTCACGCACAACCTCTGAATCTATTCGAAGGCGTGCGCAGGTTTCCTCACGAAGATTCCTTCATCTTAAGAGCGTCGGATAAACGTACACATATAACATCGAACAAAATCACTAAATCTTACAACCTGTTACACGTTTAAGTTCGTACAATTTGTATGATATGGTAAGATGCTTTAAGATTATTATGATTAACTGACGCACTTTTAATGAATCCAGTGGGGAAATTTAATATTTTTTAAATACCAACTTTATATGAGAACACTCCTCAAATTACGATCATACCACACTAGGAATTAGCTATTATGTTTTGATATACATTTTATAATAAGTGTTTAAATTTATGGGAGCGGTATTATGTATGGAGGAAGATACATAGTAAATGTGAAGTGTAACTTCAGAACGTTTTCATCGGTTTCTAGTCTTTTTGTCTCACAAAACAGTCTATAACACATATTATGTTATTCATTAACTTACACTGTCCAAACAGATAAGGTAAATTAACGGCAATAAATGATCGCGCTTCAGATTTTTTGTTACACACTATCGACATCTCAATTGTATCATAAAATAAAATACACGTTTTTCACAGCCAACACATGAGCCAAAAAATTATAAAAATACCAACGAATGCCAACTCTGTACACAAGCGAAGCGAACGCCAAATAACGCTACATTAAACTAATCAAAGTGTAAAGTTGCGTTCTTTCAACTTTTCCGGTTGGTAAAAAATTTCTAGCTACTAAGATGTATGAAGTAACTATTTTTTTTTAGCAAAAGTTTAGTCGTTGCTGCTATGAAGGACAACTGTTTTATTTTTATTGGTTAATGGCAAAAAACTTAACGCAGATCAACACTAAGCGCCATCTAACCCCAATCTTCTGTCCTATTATTTGAACTATAGCATAGTTCTGTATAATAATATGTAAATAAATAAACTTTTTACATCATTGATGCGAACTAAACAAAGCTTGCATAACTGTTTTCGGTGCTGAAGGGACAGACAGTGAAATTAAAAGTTAATTTAATCATCATCAGCTCATTAAACGTCCCCACCGATTGATGATTAGGCCTTAGTCGTCCACGCGGGCCCATGGTGGAATGGACGACTTCACACACAACCTTTGAATCTCTTCGCAGGCGTGCATGAAGGTTTCCTCACGATGTTTTTCTTCACCGTAAGAGCGTCGGATAACGTACATATAATTTCGAAAACACATTGGTACGTAGCGGGATTTGAACCTCAGCCCTCCCGGTAGGAGGGCTACAGTCCACACCATTGAGCCACCGACGCTCGAATTTAATATTTCGTCATAATTTAGCACTACTCTCTCGTGTATTAAACTCGTAGGCAAAATTTGTTACTTACTAATCATTGCCAAGTTAATGTATTGAAAAAACCGTAATTACTTTTCTCTATGACTTACTATTATTTTTTCCCTTCACGCTGAGCTGAACATCGTAAAAGGTCTCGAGGCGGGTGCTCGTGCAATTAACATTCTTGCACTTGATGAACGACGTCATTTTGCCTTCAAACAATTTGGGCACGGTACCTTCCACCACTGTCCCCTTCATTTTGTTCTCCAACTTATCTAGGAGCACCTGTGTCGAGTATAATTACTAGTCTTTTATGTCAGTGACAATAAAAAATGTATTTTGTTAAAGTATTAAATAAAATGCAATGATTTTGCTAACACTTCCTTTAATTAATAGGGCCTTGTCTAAAATTAGTGTATTGGTTAAACAAAATTTTGTGTTTGAATCTATCTAAAACTATTTAAAAAGCCTGAAACGCATGATAGAGTACAAGTTTATTACTCAACTTACTAGTTTAGTAAGTCCCCAAGGAGACAATGAGATAGTCCTCTCGGGTGGGCATAAAATCAAATCCTGGCCCAGACAAAATATATTTTGGAAAACTTTTAATTTAAGTGGAAAGCCCTTGAATAATGACGGCCAAAACTTCCTGAAATGTATTGTTAATGATTATAAATTGAAAGTAAATGATATCTACCCTCAAAAACTCCTGTACGTCATGCTGCATAAAAGAGTCTAGTGTCTCCCAGCCGAAGCTCTTCGTCAACTTCTTGGTAGCGACTGGTTTATCGGAGAACTGTAGGTCGTAAAATACTCGTTGTAGTGCAAACGCTACCGACCGCGAACTGTCGTCACCCACTGTCGGTATCTTGTAGACCGCTTTACGGAGGACATTTGTGAAGAAAAGCGTTTGCAAAAGTGAATTCATGTAGCATGTTGCGCCTTGGTTCTTTAGTCCTGGTAAATAATTACTCAGATGTTCATATTATTTCAGTTAAAAGCAATCAAGCTGTACTAATGGATAGTTACTATTTTTTGTGAAATCAACAAAACTCAGTTTTTCAAAATTTTAGGAACTTGGTAATTCATATTAGTGGTTGGGTACTTAACACAATAGGGAACATGCAAATGTAATATAAATGAATATTTTGATATTAAAATAACATAAAAGAAGACACCGTAAGGTTTAAATTTTAATTAACGCAGTTTTTTAAAAATAATTACGAATTGAAATTACTTGAAACGGAACGTAAATTTAAACACCAATCACTGTCATTTACGTCATCTATGTATGACATATTATTTTGACGTTAAAGGTTTCGTAAAAAGTGAACATTAAAACGACAAAATCGGCATTTTTCGAATAAAAATGAAATTTAAGACTGTAAAAGCAGTCTCCAGGAAACTACCAAAGTTAATGTTGACATGGTTGTAATTTATTTTTGTCGGAAGTGAGTTTTACAAACCGCAATAAGCCTGATGCGAAATATGGACTTTTTACGGTACTTTATTGAAATATCAAAGCATAATGTCTACTGATAATCTAGAAATGATTGTTTTTCATCACCAAACATGAAAATTAAAGTAGTGACCAAAAAGAAAAGGTTATATTTTAACTCATCACAGTGTGAGCAGAAACTGTTTGGAAAACGCTGCCTTGCGGATTTCCACATGGAGCTGCCCTGTGCAGTCCTCATCCATGGCACTTACACTACACTTAAAAGATGAACCAGGAATAAAGAAGAAATAATAATAATTTCCTTTGTTTTATAAAATCATTATTTAATTTATATCATAATTGTGTGAGTTTGTATGTTTTTGTGACTGTAATATAATAAATCAATATTTAACTTGGTGTATTTTCAATGCTTACAAGAATTTTACATTTTTGTATTATTGCTGATTCAGGTGGCAAATGCATTATTGTGTTTTAGCATTCAAAAATATGGGGTATGAGCATCACTATTCACAAAGTTTTTAAACTTTTTAACATGATTCCTTATCTTTACAATAAAAAGTTATAGACAACTTCGTTATTGTATTTATATTAGGTAAGTAAATATGTTTGTTTTTCATACAAGCAGATGAAGAATAACAAGTACTATATTACAAGTATTCTAACATCATAGTCGTCTTCACTACATCGAAAAATTTTTGATGAATAATTCATTCGTCTTCACAGCTCGAAATCTCTTTTTTCTTGGTTTTGTTTCAGTCAAAAACAATATGATTGTTATTAGATGATCACATTGGCACAATGTATGTTCAACGCGGCTTTTTTTCCGGAGTATCAATTCATTAAATTCATACATTATCAGTTATTTAAAATTCTTATAAATTAGGGCTCGACAGTCGAGAAAAAATTCAAAAGTATGAAAGTCCTTGAATAAAAGGAGGTACATTCACATATCTGACGTCAAACGCCACGCTAGCCCGTTTTGGCGTGAAATTTGAAATTGACAATTTCAAACCGCATTTTTGTGCAGAAAATGACAGTTTTTTGATTTTTAAATATACTTGTGGTCTATTCCAAATGTAGTTCTTTAAAATAAACACAAAAATAAAATTTGTAAATTTGTGCATCTTCCCTATTGTGTTGTGGGAGCACTGTGATGTTTCTGCATCTTCTTTTGTCTGATACTTCTGATGTTTCTGCAACTTCTTTTGTCTGATACTGATTTAGAAGTTTTCTTAATAAATCGTCTTATCAGTAAATAAAACATTTAATTCTTTTTTCCAACTGTCTAATGCTGTTGGCCGCAGATGGTCTTTATCGCTTAAGTCTTAAGAATGTACCCAACGCGCCTAAGGGCGTCCCAGAGTGGGACTCAAACCTCAGGCTTAGGGCGTTGCGGGGAGGGCTAGGTAACCTAGTAAATGTTTGGGGAGGGAAGCGGCCCGGCACACACCGGTTACGCAAATAGGGACTGAAAAAAAGCATTTCAAGGTCCATTTACGTTAAGTTCTTATAACAGTAATTAAAAGTACATCTCACCGACATATCCAGTATGTTTTTTGGAATCCCACGATATGCCATGAGGAGCTTCAGCGACCACGTGGGCTTGTACTGTTATAGCATCATCTTTTACAAAACCATTCTCAGGATCCATCAGATCGTCCCAAGATATAAAGTGGGCAAATCCCCAATCATCCTCTTTACTGAAAATCACAAAAATCTAATTTTTTTCTATCTGATGTGTAGCTATCTACATCTAGTAAACTCAGGTTTTATTCAACTCAAATAAACAATCTTACTAGGAATGTAAAGTTTAAATTAGTTTTAAATTCATTGAAGCAAAGTTTTATAATCAAAGAATGGGGTATAAATTTTCAGTTAACCTTAATTTATCGCTACAGAAAACTAAGATATCGTATATTTTCAGAAATTCTCAAGAAGAAATTCTTTTTCGTACTTGAAACTTATTATTTAAGGCGAAATTATAATTAACATCGGTCTAATTATAAGAACACTAAGCAACCAGATATACTGACAAATTACCTTGTTGTTCTACCATTAACTCTAAGCAACATTTTGCTGATGCCCATATAGGACCAATGCTAAGAGATGTGTAGATTTGTCACAGTCAATTAGATATAAAATCAAACTACACCTAGTGCCAGAGTTAAAGGACATCAAGAAGGTAAATGTATTATTATATAAAATTTACTTACCAATGGTACATATGATGTAGTTTCCTACACAAATGTGCACCGTTTGGCTTGTGTGACAACAGCTTCAATTCTCCGAGACCATAACATGACCAGCCAGGCGTGTCATAATCTCCGTTGCATTGCAAGAACACCCCTAAAGCTTTCTGCTGCTGCTTATCAGGGGGTAGTTGTGTGTCTTATGAGAATCAAAATCTTCCATGGCAAGCAACGTACGTAGCATGGAGGAGACAACACCTGTTCCTTGAGTTGACTTATGTTTTGTACTGTATAGCGAAATGTTGCTTCGGATCTTGCAACATCATCGTCCTCTTTTGGTATTTCCTGGAAAGGCTATGGTTCAATTCACTAAACGGATTCAGATAACTTATAAGGTAAATAAGAGTCCTTGTCTATACTAACATTCTTGTTGAGTTTCGAAAGTAATTAAAACTTTTGAATGACTTTTGGTTACGGGGAAAATAAAAGGAAATAAAAGTTAGATGTTTCTATGTTACTTCTAAAATATTCGTTACTTAAAGAATTACTTTTGTTGAAAATATTTAATATTTAGATAAAGGATAAAATACACCTATAATCAATTAACATTAAGAACACTTTATTATCCTGAGTAATGTATCGTAACCATATTTTATTTTTGTTAAATTTATGAAATGAAAGCAATTTCTTAAATTTGTTATATATAGCTTTAATGATAAGTCTAAAATATAAAATATTTTAGCCAAGAAATATAATTTAAACTAACCGGGTTAGCGGGTGTTGCAGTGACGGGCGTATTGTCGGCACTACTGGCTTCTATCATTGTTCAGCAGCGATCGTGTAAAACTAGTCAAGTAAACAATTTTGAAATATATTTACTCGATATTACAATGAAAAACTACCCTAAATATAACTGGAATACCCCTTTTGAATCGTACAGCACAAAACGTCGACGATTATTTCGATAGTAAAAGAAAAGTAAAAGTATTTTATCATAATTATTTTAAATAAATATTTTACAGCAATGTAGAATTTTTAGACAATACTTACCTTATTTATAAATATAATACATTATGTTGATTCAAATATTATACACTAATTTTGTATTTTTGTGCCGATGACATGCGTCACTTTTTGATTTTTAATTGTCAGCGTTGACTGCTCCATATTCAAATGAAGCAGTATTTTCTAAAGTTGTTAGTTTAAGGTTATATAGGGAGTTTTTAAGGTCAAGTAATTCAAAAATTAATAATTTTGAGATTACAACAAAGAGCCGTAATTTTCTTGATCGATGTTTTATCCTCAACAAAGGCTTTACGCAATTTGAGGGCTTGGGATAGTTATCCGCCAAGCTGGTCATTTTAACGCTTCTTCAGTTTAATTACTAGTATGCTGTAATATTCAGTTCATTATTTTATTTATTAAAAGTAAATACCTTCGTTGCTCCCCTGGCTTGGCATAGTTGGTCCTTAATTGCGGCCGTCGGAGCCGCGGGTATTAATTAAATCCCCAGTTGTCTTGCGTCGACATTATTCTATCTTCGGGATTGACAGCTACGGAGATCGTTTAATTAAGATTTACAAACATCCGATTATGTTTAGGTCTGTGTGCTTATGATGGAATCAGAACGATTGTAACAATAGTATAAATTTGAATACTAATAATAATAATTTATCTCATACACGTTCGTAGCAGAGGTCTAACTAATGATATTAGATGTATACCTACCACACGCACATAGTATCATAATATCATTAGAACTACTTTTTTGTAATCAACATTAAATTGAACTTTAAAAGTTTCTGTTGACATCGACGTTACAATAAATTGTCTGTGGACGTTATCGTTACTACATAATTTGCAACAATCACTGTTAAATGTGAGTGTTAATGTCATAATTTCAATTAAAATAAAATTATGACAAAACTATCGCAACAGTCGTTTTGGGGTTGGAACCACAAAGTTACAGTAGGCACGTGAATCCGTGATATCCTGATTGTTTTGATCTATCTTCTGCAAGATATAAACCTTTCCTGAAATCGTTCATCCAGAATTTCCATTGTGTGCATTCATCCAAAAATACGCTTCATAGCTCATTTCATATTAAATATTGTTATTTACTTTATTTATTTGTATTCTAGGAACAAATAGTGACCCAGTTCTTTGAAAGGCACGTGTAAAATTGAAGAAAATAATACAGTCCCCTTTTTTCATGTTTTATCATTGTATACATATAGTTACATAATATAATAACTATTTAAATTATTCTTAGATTTAACGAGTCTTTCGTTTGAATTCCTAAAATTATATTCGAAAAAATGCTTTTGAAGACTTTCAACGCCATCATTACAAAGAACTCGATTCCAGTGACCAATTCAATCCTAATTTGTATGGGTTCGAATAACCGTCAAACACAAGTTATACCCGTACACGACCCTTACTTTTATCTTCTTGTTGGACAAAGCTCAGAACATAATGGCTGCCAGTTAAAACGTCGGAAGGTAAAGGACATCGTTATCCCTCAAGTTCAGGTTCTCTGAGTCATACAAAAATCTAAGGGGGTATAACTTTGCTCTGTTTTCGCAATTCAAGCAAATGGAGCGGCGCGGCGACTCAGTGGGAACTTTTTAAATTGAAAGCCCATTAAGGGACGGTACACTGAGGTAAGTTGTCGGTGTTATGCGCGGCTAATGGCCGTGGGCGGGGCTCCAATTCCGCTAATTTTTAAATGCTCTAATCCTATTGTCGTTATTGTGTCTAAATAGCAACAGTTTGCACTCATTCGTTCTTTTTATGGAAGATTTTAATTGGTAGCATCATTAGACAAATCATTTTACTTATTATACAAAAACCATTTTTACAGGTGGAATGCAAAGTGTCGTAATTTCAAGTAAATTAGTAGAATTGAGGCCCTGGCGACTTACTCCTTGAAAGTGCTATAATAAATGAATTTCTTTGTGTTTAACTTTGCGAGCGAAGTAACAAATTGCTACTAAAATCGTTTCCGATCCTTGAGTGGTCTAAGTACTAATAATTTGACGACCCATTTGGTGTAACGGTTGAGACTTCGGCTACTACACGAAGGGTTCCGGGTTCGATTCCCGGGCATTGCAAACATTTGTGCGCATGAACATGTCTGTATTGGTCTGAGTCATAGATTTCCCAATACACACAATCATTGTTACATCGGAATAACAATTATATTGTTATTCCGATGTCTGTGGTCTGAGTGGTTTCATTTATAATATGGATGTACATATTACAAAAAAGTATATAAATATGTTTATCAGTTGTTTAGTACCGTCATTTAATAAATAAATATCAGTGAAAAATTATTTAAGATAAATTTAGAAATGATATTAACAAGAGAACGAAAGTTATCGTAATAGCCCGCCGGATCAGCAAGTTGAAGTGGCAGTGGGCTGGTCACGTATGTCACAGAACAGATGGCCGTTGGAGTTGACGAGTTCTGGAGTGGAGACCGCGTCTTGGCAAGCGTAGCGTAGGGCGCTCTCCGGCCCGATGGACAGACGACTTGCGAAAGGTCGCTTGTGGAGGCTGGATGAGAAAAGCGGAGTACCGGGATATCTGGCGCGAAATGGGGGAGACCTATGTCCAACAGTGGACTGCAATAGGTTGAAGATAATATCTATTTACTACTTATTTATTTGATAAATGTTGGCGACTTCATTTCTTGCTCCTGAAACGAATTGATAATGATTAAACTTTCTTTTAGGGTCTCTTTAATAGAGACGCGATGTTCAAATCTAATAAAACCTATGGCTTAACGTGGCTTCCGAAGTATGATGATTCTAAACCATGAACGACTATTGCGATAGTTTCATAACGCGATCAACAACTGAATGTTCCATTTCCTATGCTATCGATGCCTTTTCCTGATATACTAAAAGCAAAAAGCTGTTATGTGATGACTGAGATTCAGGCACCCACGCTGATTATTAAATGTTATGATTAATATGATATTCAATGTTCATAGTGTACTAGTAGTAGTTTAAATAATTGCCTACACCGCTGCTACTTAGACACAAAGTATTTTTCATTATCTTCACGACGAAACCCGTACTTTGACAAATAACAACTAAAAGCAATAATGTTTGTGATAAACGAACGCTAGCTTCGCAAAATTGCCTTGAGTATCTCCCTCGCATTGACGTCCCGGATTGGGGCAAAAAAATCTCATCCCATCGGATTCCAATCAGACGCGCTCATTTATTGCAATTGGCTGATGGAACAAGATTTTGTAGAAATACGAAGCCATTTTTCCAATTGGGGGGTGGGTTTTTTAACCATCATGTGTAGCGCTTTGTATGAATCGTATATCTGCGTTACTAATTAAGCAGCTTCCGAATTTTTAGAATACGCATTTTGCGAATGACTGTAGACCAACGAATCATGGAAGGTCGTTGGGGATGGCTAGGGTAGGAAAGTGGAGAACCGGGACATCGTAAAATTGGAGAGACATATGGGTTTGCCAGATATGAACAGGTGTTAATACATTTAAATAAAAAGTGACTTTGATTGTAGACTTCGATTGCTAGATTGTATTTTTATTGCATATACACCACAATTTTTGAACAACTGCACAATATAACGATTATCGTAGGTATAATATATGTTCCATGTTACGCAAGGTAACTTTGCACTTTTTGAATATAATTAAGATTTTACTTTACTATTAAATGATCAGTAATCGATACTGAACTCCCCATTTTTTTGTGTAGTAGTCAAAAAGTAGTGGTGTATTAATAGTTATCATTTTCAGAAAGTTACAGGGGAATTTTACACTCGTAGATTATAAAGGTGGCATTGGAATTATTTCAAAAATAAATTGACTTAGTACCTATTACACCTAAACTTAATATAAATAACTTATTTATCTATCTATATAAATATTGTTCAAATTACTTTTTACTTTTGAATTGTTACAAGTTACTGACAAATGGTCAGTAACTTGTCTGGATTTACTTGTACAGGTTAAATACGATTTTAACCTACAAGCCTGCCACGAAGCTACCCCATGTTTACTTATTTGTATATGTCGTCATAACAAATGTGTTTTTGGCAATGATATTCTGTAAGTGTTCTGTAAGGACTTAAACTGAATAAACACTTTTCATTTTCGTTTGTATATATAGAGGTAGATACGCGATCAGTGTCTCAAAAACGAACCGCCAAAGAGAGTGCAGTTTGTACTATTTTGTTTAGGTAAATGTGCTCGAAATTCGAAATAGTTGTATGTGTGCTGTCACTGCATTCGGAACACTTATCGATTATTTTGTGAGCATGTCACGAATCCATACTTCTTTACATGATTGGTTTTTGGCTGTGTTCCAGGCTGAAAAATGAGATAATCAGTAAAACTACTGAATACTGTGATTTGTAAGAAGGTTCAGGACGCTGTTGTATTCTATTGAGAATGGATACACCCCTTCTATTCACATTTTCTTCAAATATAATGGAATTATAAAAATAAACTACATTAGATATTAATTATTACAACAAATTTTAAGAATGTCTCTCATGTTATGTCATCCACATACGTCAGCGTAATAGCACTCTGACAACTAACAGATTACGAAGTTCCACTGAATCGTTAATTGGCTAAACTCATCACAGGTACGAACTCAAAACAAAATTAATTTAAAATAGCTTCCGCCTAAATTTAACATGCCTGATAGACATCTTGATGAATGCAAAGTTTGTATTAACGCACTTAATACCTATGTATAATTAATAAACTTAATAATATAATTATAATACCGCGCGATAAGCGATTGCGATGCTGCTGCAGTTAGGTTTAATTAGGTGCTGACGTTGACCATGATTCATTATTTAGCCCTAATTTTTATCACGCTTTTATTAGTTTCGGTGGCTCAATGGTGTGGACTGTTACCCTCCTACCGAAAGGGCTGTGGTTAAAATTCCACCACGTTCAATATGTTTTCGAATTTTCGAAATTATATGTACGTTATCCGACGCTCTTACGGTGAAGGAAAACATCGTGAGGAAACATGCGCACGCCTGCGAAGAGATTCAAAAGTTGTGTGCAAAGTCGTCCAATCCGCACTGAGCCCGCGTGGATGACCAAGGCTTAAACACCCTTACGAGTAGGCTCGTTCCCCTCGGTGGGGACGTATAATAAGATGATGATGATAATACCAAAATGATAGTAAGTAGACTTGGGTCTGCCTTAAAATAATTGTAATTTTAGTGTCTTAGTGTTACACTTAATGGTAAAATTTACCATTCGTAAAGAACTAATACATAATTATGTTATATAGCGATCCATGCGGTGTACTTAAAGGTTGCGTAATGGCTACAAGACCAAGGGTCAGTGTTGCCACCTTATCCCTTTTATAGCTAGATCTAGCACTTTTTAATATAAGTGAACTCTTTTTTTAAAGATTTAGCCCGAAAATAGCAATCTAACTCTTTTTTATTGTCTTGAAAATATTACCAAATTATGTAGATTTCGACATGCTAACAAGTAATTTTTGTTATTGCATCGGCCATGATGACCTGTTTTTAGAGGCTCTAAAAAAACGGCATCATGACATGATTATTTCAGCATTTTATAACAGAAAATCTTTTGATGCTCAATCTACCCCTGTATAGCTCTTTTTACTTCTCAAGAAGCCCTTTTTCGAAAACTGAGGTGGCAACACTGCCAAGGGTTCTATGTTCTATCCTCCGGCAGTCCAAAAAGGTGCATGAATATCTGTTTTTATTAGTCTGGGTGTTTCTATATACTATGTATTTATTTATTAAAAGTATAAAAGTTTTTAACCGTCGTTCAGTGCCTACCCATAAATACAAACTCCTCGCAAATTTAGGGTCGATTGCGATGTATGCTATGGTAGATATCGAATATTATTATTATTATACATATATTAATTGATCATTTCCGGCCGTCCGGCCCTGGCATTTGCCATACGAAAGTTCAGCTTTCGACGCTTAATGGCTTGCGACTTTGTTCCTAGATTAGTTGGGAGCTAATATTGTAGAGTGGAGTTATGCTGATCCTTGGAGTAGGTATAGTGTTTATGTTATGAGAAGGGTGAATCTTAAAAAGGGAGGATAAAATGCGTCCGGTCTCAATACTCCTTCTTAATAAAACCTGAATTGATCGCGACAAGGTTCTAAAATACTTAAACTATTATCACACTATTTAACACATAAAAAAAGAACATTAAACATACTTTAATTACAAAATTAAGTCTAAATGTGCTTCAAACGTCATTATCCCGCATGTCCCACAAGGCTGTGCGTGGATATCAAGTCTGAAAAAAATCATGCAAACCCGAACGTCTTATTCCTATATGCCAATTCATTCTCAAATATTAAAAGTCTTATTATCGTAAATTATATACATTTCTTTCATATTAATCTAGAAAACCAACCCTCTAAAAGTTTGTCATGAAAATAAAATCATTATACGCATCAAGAATGGTTTTAATAAATCTTAAGTAAAAGTTCAAATTCACGTTGAGTTTGAAGCTGCGATACGCTCCCCGCATCTTTCTCAGTCGAGCTGCGAGAGTGGAACGGAGTGCAAGTATCGCGTTTATCGACCAGGTAAGCTTAAATTTCGTTCTTACAAATTTGTCATCTAAAAAGTCATTATACTTTTGCTGTTTGCTGTTGGAAGTAATCGTCATATGAACCATATCGTTTGCTGCTTGTATGTATCGAATGTGAACTTATTCAAATCAATCTACTTCGATGCAGGATTTGTTCAGTTTCAACCGGTAAAAACCTTTTTTCTCGATTTCGTCATTTTCACCAACATCATTTTCCTCAAAATCTGTGTTGCGTATAATGACAAATAGGTAATATAATGATATGTTCCGTTTCCAATAATGATAGCTGTTGAGGATAATGGCTCTTTGCTTTTAAGAATACTTTAACTGTAATTTTAAATATAAATACATTATTTTTATTAAATATTATTAATTTGAATATTGTTTAAGACGTTTAAGTCTGCTAATAACATTAGTTTTAAAGCTTTGCGTGTGTTCAACTTTGTTTAAAATAACGTTTATTACGTGTTTCAAATAATGTTTATTCGTGCTTTAAAATTAAACCTTTTAATAAGTTTTAATTTTAAAGCACGAATTTTTGTTTTAAGGTGTTAATGAAAATGCCGCCAAAAATATAAAAGCTACAGAAGAACATCGTCTAGCACAGCAACGACTGTGTAAAAAGAGAAGATATTTAGAAATAAAAAATGATCCCGAGTTATTAGCTATAGAACAAGAGAAAAGACGTAACAAGTATAAAAAAAGAAAAGAAGTTTTAATAGAAGCCGCCGGAGAAAATAGAACCGAGAGCGATAAGACTGAGGGACAGGAAAAGACAGAGAAGGAAGGTGATCCATTGCATCAAATGTCTTCTATGAAAAAGGTGATAAGAAGAATACGCTATAATGAATATAAGAAGAGGTATATGATGCTAAATACTATTAAAAAATATAAAAAGAAGATTGAAGCCCAAAGAAAAAGCATTCAAAGATTAAAAAGGAAACTTGAAGTGCAAACGAATAACAATAAAAATCAAACAAACATTCCTAAAGTAGTAAAACAAACTGGAACTAAATTATTATCTTCATGCATATTGTCAGGTCAGAAATTATACGTAGAAAAAGTTCATCAATTTTATAATGAGGATGATAATAGTACTCTAGGGTGACTGACATAGCCCAGAGGATTAGCAAGTTGAAGTGGCAGTGGGCAGGGCACTTAGTGCGTAGAACCGATGGCCGATGGGGCGGAAAGGTTCTCGAGTGGCGTCCACGTAACGGAAAGCGAAGCGTAGGCCGACCCCCAACCAGATGGACGGATGATCTGGTTAAGGTGGGGTAGCAGATGGATGTCAACTGCAAGGGATCGGTCCGCGTGGAAATCATTAGGGAGGCCTTCGTTCAGCAGTGGACATAATTGGGCTGTAATGATGATGATGATGAATAGTACTCTTAGTGCTGCTAAAAAAGAGTTTGAGACAAAAATAACGTAAAGATGCAAAACGGTATCTGAATGCTCCACTTAAGACACTTTATCAAAAATTATTGCTCAAGTTGGTATTAAAATAAGTTACTCGACCTTTTGTGAACTACGACCCTTTTGGACCGTTCTTCCAAAACCTACCAATAGAGATACTGTCTATGTTCACGGACATCTTAACATGGATTATTGATACAAGGTTTGCATAGGCAATTAATGTTTCCGATGGCAATGCATCTTTACGAACTGAAAAAATAAGACTACGCTATGTGCTACAGAAGCTGTAACTAAATTTGAGCAGATATTAAAGCATTCTTAAAAACATGTTCACAAAAATTAATTTCCAATATAATAACATAAAGATCTTAAAATCAATCTGTCGGTTCAGGAAGAGTTCTACATTGTTGGTTTTTCATAAAATTATAATCTTAAATTTGCCGAGAAGTCCAAGCATTTTTTGGTGGTAATCGCCAACAAGTGTCTTACACACTTCTGTAGCGTACACTCACAATTTTACTTTCGTTACATTTAATCCAATTTTCTTTTTGCACAGTAAGGATTGCTTGCGGCATGATCACCAGCAATTTGAGCATACTGGCCCCTGATTCAACATGTACTTGAAGTGAGTCCTTAACTTAAAAAAACCTACATTTCTTATCGACTACCATCTTCACAATACCGAAATAATATATGTTTTTTATAAGCAAAATATGTCAAGATTTTCATAAAATTAAGAAAATAACTTGGAATTTCTCTGAAGCGGACCGGTAAAAACGGTGCTCCTGACGGATTGAGCAGTTCTTAAAAGGAACAGCTGATCGTATGACTCTTTTTGTAAAGATATCGGAACTTATGATCAATTTTGTAATACGTTGATACAAACAGTCGATGATGGGTTACAATCAAGAAGGTAGATGAACAGGAAATAATTGCCAAGGAATTATTAATTCCAAAAAATTTTTAAAACCTTTTAAAGGCTCCCTTTCCGTGTATCAGGTTATATGGAATATTACGGTTCCAACGACAGTTCTCATACAACTCAGCTGCTTTGATTGAAATGCAGATAAGAAATGAATCCATGGATATGATCTAGGACGTCTACCAAATTATAGCTACGGAAATAATGAAAATATTGATCCAAATTATGTAACTCCATTGCTAAATTAGGCACTAGAAACCAGGTAGAAGGTATCCGTCAGCAAAATCCAAATAAACAAATAGTTGTTCTTTCTGACATTATAACAGGACACATAACTCTTTTAAATTTGGTGATTATGGAGAACCAAAACCCTCAACTTCTAAATTTAATGAACTAATATTTTTATTCAATATTTCCATTATATATAACATGATGATTATTAATTATTTAGTATAAGGATTAGTAAACTCATTAATGTGAATGCTAAAAGTTCCTAAATGTTAGAAATTGGTTAGAAATAATTTATTTCAAATACATAATTTAGGAGCGGAGGACCGGGATATCTGGCGCAAAATGGGGGATACTATGTCCAGCAGTGGACTGCGATAGGTTGAAGGAGAGAGAGAGAGACATAATTTATTGTTTAATGGTATCATGTAAACTTAAATCCTGGCTGGATAGGATTTTGAGCACAACTCAGAGCTGTGTGACTGTGTGCAGATGTGAATGATAATTTAGAAAGTACTAAATGTTGGTTATAATAAATTAAATATACATAATTTCTTAAATTAAATATCATTTCAAATGTAAATTGACTTGAAAAAGTGCCTGCAAATGCCTATTTTCTGAATAAACTTTTGAATTTTTGAATCTTGATCTACATTAAGCGCGTCCTATCGATGGTGACTGGCATTTAATGTGATTTATAATTAAACTACTTTGTTGATTCTGAATAGAGTTGTTTTCTTTCATTAGATTTGTAACTTATAACATTTAAACACCACAAAATCATTATCCGTATCAGTCGTAATTATTCCTCACCAATACATCATTAACTTCTACACGTCATCATTATCTCCAACAGAGTTTTTATTTAAAATTAATTTATCTCCGAAACTATTAACTTCCAAATGGTGCCTCTTTAATCAATTTCAATTATATTAATCTAGAAACGATTCTGGTAAAAAATATTGTTGTGCCACAAGGATTTCTTATTTTCGATAAAATCGTCAAAATATATTCCGAACAAGATTCACCACCCGCGTGAGCGTATCAATCATCAAACGATATAATTGAATTTTACTCTGCCTTACGAGAAAACTAACATAGACACACGCACACAAAGCCATATGATACATTATATCCTAATCTACGTTCACCACACACACACACACTCAAACCCATGTGTAGACAATATCCAGGCTATTGCACAATAGGCTAACACCCTGCCAAGTTGACTGTGAATAATTCTTTGTCGATCAACAGTACGGAACGGAGTGGCTCTGTTACGATTGTTTCTGTGATATATTCACATATAATATATATTATGATTATGTTGATAAAGGTATAATATTATCGCTGAAGAGCTCTTTATGTCAAAGGAAGGGTTGTAATGTGATACAGTTTCTTTGTGATTTTGAACGCACTTGGTATATCATGGCTTCATTTAATTCAATGTGATTTTCCAATGGAATCCTTTTTGCTGATATTAATTTCATTATAATGAGTACTAGTATCAAAGTTACATTTTACGATATTAATTCAAAGAATTTGGAACCCATTATTCAATAAATCTAAGAGGGGAAGCTAAATCTAACCTTACTGACAAAACTATCGGATAGAAGAATTTGTTAGCATTCAAACACCTATATAATTGATAATTTGACGACCCATTTGGTGTTGTGGTTGAGACGTCGACTGCAACACCAAAGGGTTCCGGTGTCGATCCCCGGGCAGTACAAACATTTGTGTGCATGAACATGTCTGTTTGTAATGGTCTGGTGTTTTCTATGTATAATATGTATGTATTTACAAAAAAAAAAAAACAAAAAAAAGCAAAAAAAAAGTATTTAAGTATATTTATCCGTTGTTTAGTACCTATAATACAGCTCACGCTTAACTTGGGGCTAGATGGCGCTGTGTGAATGTCAGTGAACATTTATTTTATTTATTTATTTAATAGCTTATAATGTTCTACTTGCAGGGCACAAGCATGGCCACGGTGAGATTGAGCCGTTATCCACCAAGCGGGCACAATGAAGATTGAGCACGTACTAAGAAATCAACCTTATGAACAGACATTGTACTGCAGTAAACCACCTATAAATCTAAGATAAATAACAAAATAAGTAGTTACGCAATCACGAAGAAACGTCAACAAAAATATTTCCGTGCCCGCACTACACATACATGTATTTGTTCTAATATTTATAATGTAATTTATTCATTTAAATATTGACATAAACGCGACACTGAAAGGGTACAAACTCAAAAAGCAGGAGCACACTACTAATCAGTGTTAACCTTATTATTCGTAAATGGTGAAATTGAATGGAAATTTGCCCAACCGACGCGACAGGCAGAGTTTTGCCGCGGTAACTTTTTGGGTGGATTGTTCATCTAGTAATTTTTTTGTCTATTTAACCCTATAATAAATAAATGTTGGACATCATAATGCTGATGCATAGACAATACAGAATTGTATTATACAGACCTTTTCATAGGTCAATAATGCATCGAGCTCGTCAAAACACTATTGTTTAAGTTTTTCCGATTTGTTCCACGTAAACAAAACGCTTTAAAAGCATATTTAGGAACGGCAATGTAAACAATGGACCTGTTAATTTCCCGTAAAGCAGCCATTGTAATGCTTTCTATGGTTTAAGTTTGAGGCAATTTTACCTTTTGTCATTAATTTTTGTTGAGTGTTAAAAATGGCACTGAAATACCAAAAATATGTTCTCATACGGCATACGGGGTTGGCATCCTTTGAAAGGATATAGGACTTCTCATCATTATCTGGCTTATTAGTATGGACTATTGCCTTTCGATCTTGAGGGTGAAGTTTAAAATTCCGCCACGTACCAATGTCTTTTCGAATTTTCGAAATATATGTACGTTATCCGACACTCATTTACTGTGAAGGAAAACATCGTCAGGAAACCTGCGCACGCCTGCGAAGTCATTCAAAGGTTGTGCGTGAAGTCGGCTAATCCGCACTGGGCCCGTGTGGACGACTACGGCCTATACACCCTTCGTTTATGATTGATGATGATGATGCCTCCGAAACATCATGGCCATAGATGGACGGATCGAGTTTGTAATTAGGATTTATTGATACCGAAGATCATCCTGAGATATACTCGTAAACCTATTTAAACAACTTGACTTACCTTGTTCGAAGCTCGGGAGAGAACATAAAATATTTTGACTCATTGACAATATTACTAGACTATGAAATTGATGACAATCTCTTTAATCAGTAGGAGACAGATTACCCAATGAAGTTCCGTAATTTGCGGATAGGGCCCTCTACAAAAGATTTCTTATATTTTTATCGCAAGTCATCTACTCCTATGAGTACTATTATTTTTTAACTCTTAATTCTTGCTCCATGTAACTGAACAAATATTTGACTCTTGGATAATTAGATTCGCCATCCGTGCCTCAAAAACGAACCGCCGAAGAGAATACAGTTTGTACTCTTTTGTTTAGGTAAATGTACGCTCATCAGAAATATGTGTATGTGTGCTGTCACTGCATTCGGAACACTTTTTTCGATCGTTTTGTGAGCATATCACGAATCTATACTTTTTGCATCATTGCTCTTGGATAATCATGACACAACTCGGGCCACACCCTAAAAGGGAGGTGCGTTCTAATTTAGTTGATGTCAGATGTCAGCAATTAGGCAACGGCTTTGTGCCGACACAAAGCGCTGCCGACGCTGACTTATTGCGCTTTTTGCGCTGCGCAATTGATTTGCGGAGGTCTCAAGTTAGGCTATGACATGCGGTCTACTTTGACCAGGGCATTGTTCAAGGGTCTATACAAAACTATTGGAAATAATGCGTAACAATTTTTAAGGCATAATGACTTTTGTGTGATTTGAATACAAAAGTTACAAACCATTTTTATATTTTAATAACAAGACTACTTATAACCGAAACACACATTTTTCGTTATTTTTAAAATACACTTTTTTGAAAAAAAAAAACCTGTTTGTATAACTTAATTCACATATAAAACAATATATCACCCTAAAATATAACTTATAATGGTGTTAAGTTATTGAAAAAAAGAAAATCGTTCGCAAATTAAATATTCATAACACAATTCTATAACTTAAATTTTAAAGTCATTGTAAAATATTCCAATAGAATAAATTTAATAAAACTTATCAGTCATTTATGCACACAGTCAGTGTTTCATTTTCATTTTGGTTTCGAGATTAGTAAAAGAAATTCAATCTCTCAGTAAGAAATCACCTGCAATCAGTAATTCATTAGCTCACACACACTACTACAATATCTATTCTTGCAAACAACAAAAGCCAACATAGTATATGATTACGAAACGTAACCAACCAAAACTGTTCACGAGAGTATTCAAAGTTTAAATAAGTAACCAAGCAGGTACAAAGAATTCGGAACTGCTCAGTATTCTTAGCCAGTAACTGTACGAGGGGTGGGCCATAGAAAAAAAAAGCCACCAACTCCTTATATAATTAGGGCAAACGGCACCTTTTCAATTGGTCCACAAGTTGGAAGTCGAGTCTTGATTTTATAACGACAGACGCGTTCTTCTCTTCAACTTGGCTACGGTCGGGAAAAAGACGTTTAAAACTTTCCGATGAGAGAGTATTAATGGCGAATTCAGTTTTTTCTAGTGCTAAGATTGTGCATTTTGTACATAGCATTTATTATTGCGACGACACCTCTAGTGTAATGGTTGAGTCGTCGGCAATTACTCCAAGGGTTTATCCTCGAGCAGTACAATTTGTGTGAACGTCTGTTTTGTATAGATCTAGGTATTTTTCTAAGTATATATCTAGCCCAAACCATATATCTACCCTGTAATATAGGCAGACCAACACGAATAGACATGTGCATGCACACAAATGTTTGTACTTCCCGGGGATCGAACCCGGAACCCTTGGTGTAGCAGCCGACGTCTCAACCGTTACACCAAATGGGTCATAATAATAATATAACACTCTATGGGGCGTAGTTGCATAGCACCGTGGATAAAGCTTTTTCATGTACAGCTGAAATTAAGTGGTCCCCTGGCCAATGTTCTGTAAACCCCATAGCTCGGTCAAACCATTTCTGATCTGTAAGTAAAAGATGAAATATACCTATGCTAGCACGTGCAGAAAAAGTTATTTTACTGCCTCATATCCAGCACTCATTTGGTTGCGATGAAAGCTTGGAGAACAAATGTCATTGAAACATATTAATTGAAAGCGTATTGTCATGTGACATGAATCTTTAATAATAGTAGGAACTTACCTAGAGATGTGCAATATGCATTAGCAAGTCCCTTTCATACATGAAATGAGAAACAAAACACAGGCCCCGCGCTGGCTTAATCCGGACTTCCATAGTGTTGACATTTCTTACCATTGTGTAAATCGTATACTCGTTTGCCTGCCTCTGATTAAAGAAAATAAGTCGGTCAAATAAACTAATGAATGCCATGTACTAGCCCACAGCATCATAATGTCCCAACATATAGCAGCCTGTCCCAAACTTCTTAGCCAAGCCATGTTTACTCAGTCCGCCGAGAGGTGGCGTGACAAATGCACGCCGTCTCAGCTCCCTTGTCACGCAACAAACAAACATTGTCACTTGTTGCTCATCAGTCTCATCACATAGTCGGTACGGAAGAAATACCCTTTGTTAACTTACTTCGGTGAATTACAATAAATTAATTCATACAATGCAGTAAACCTTGAAAAGCGTAACATAAGGTCACTGTGAAGGCTGAAAAAAAGTGAAACGATGAACCGGAATATTTTAAAATGGGAAAACCTATGCCCAAAAGTGTATTTCCTTTAGAGGAAGGCTTTAAACATAGTTGGTATTAGATTCTCTAAATGCTTATTTGAATTACACGCAATTTATGTATGATTACAGTATTATGATAATGACATACGTAATATCCGAGTCGATACAACAACTGTGTTTGCCACACAAACATTCGACAAACGGGCCTACAGCGTAACGGGTAACCTTTCGTTTCATGTTAAGATCATTGACAATTTTAAAATCAAACTCAGTAGTAATTATTTTGCCACATTTTTCGCTATTTGGATAGTGTACACAATAATGAGCTTTTTTTATCTATTTTTTTTATTTTTGATACAAAGAGTATCCTTACAAACCAAGGCAAAGGCAAACTTAACTTCTCAAAGGTAAAGAACTGAACCGGTGTGATGGTCAACAACTCCGTGATTATTGAAGAAGCATTTGAATTGATTATCATCACCAGGTAGTAGACAAACGAACAGCGATTCACGAAATAGCAAAACTGCAATCACACTTGAAACTCCAAAGTAGCTACTGAATTTGGTGGGTGTTGAAGACTTCCATTCTAAGATATTAGTTGGGATCGATGGCTTAGCTTGATCATCAACAATCAGATGATTCAGCTTGAAATGGCCTACGTAACTAGAGAAAACCCACAGTCACTGTCACTACACGATCTCCCTTTTTAACCACGACCACTAATTTTTCGTCAATTTAAACAATTCATACAATGATAATGATTTTATGACGATTATTCATCATCATCAGCTCATTAAACGTCCCCACCGAGGGGCACGAGCCTACCCGTATAGGGTGATTAGGCCTTAGTCGTCCACGCGGGCCCAGTGCGGATTGGACGACTTCACACACAACCTTCGAATCTCTTCGCAGGCGTGCATGAAGGTTTCCTCACGATGTTTTCCTTCACCGTAAGAGCGTCGGATAAAGTACATATATTTTTCGAAAATTTGAAAATACATTGGTACGTGTCGGGATTTGAACCTCAGCCCTCCCGGTAGGAAGGCGACAGTCCACACCACTGAGCCACCGACGCTCTAATTATAATTATTTTCTAAATCTAATTATTTTCAATAAAATTCAAAATATATATTCAAAATCTAAACCATCTAGATGTAGGAAATATTTTTTGGAATTTTAATTATAGAATTGAAATGGAGTGGAGCGTAACTATAG
This sequence comes from Leucinodes orbonalis, assembly GCA_019425675.1. Lineage (NCBI taxonomy): Eukaryota > Metazoa > Arthropoda > Insecta > Lepidoptera > Crambidae > Leucinodes > Leucinodes orbonalis. The sequence continues at coordinate 11,206 of PQWD01000400.1, read as the reverse complement.
GTTTCTCATAGATTCAATATTTTACTAATATTCAATAAAATTTTCGCGATCGCCAATTACGAGTATAAAGCTACTAAGTGTAGGCAACTATAAAAATACTAACTTTCCAGTCAGCCTTTTTACTAGGTTTTAAATATACAAAACTCGGTACGTCAGTCAAGTAGCTCGCGTTGTATTTCACCAGTATTTCTTGTGCCTCACACAAAAATGCACACAAGACGTCCGTGCGTCACGTTTCGCAAACGGTAAAGTTTCACAAACAACAGTTCAGGTGGGCCTTTCAAAGCTTTGTAACAGGTCCCAGGCATTTCTACCCTGAAGAAAGACTTTTATCCCGTTTGTCTCGTCCCGAACCTTTGGGAAATCTCATAGATAAATTATTCTGATTCTTCCGATCCCTAGTAGGGATGGCATTTGAAACTTTTAAACTGGATCTGAGAAAAAATATCTGTTGAAGCGACGTTCTTTTTATGTTTTTTTAAAATTGGCTAAGAAAAGATTTTGCTTTACGCTGGGATAGTCATATCTTACAGCAGTGAAGTGCATATTTAATAAGATTCGATAATATAAGTTATTTTCAGTAATCGTACTTGTATTATAAGAATTTCTTTTTTAATATAGATTACATATAATTACAGGCACAAAAGTACGCAAACTTGTTCCTTTTTTTTTAAAGTTTGTTTTAATTTTCTTAGAAATAATATGAATATTTTAATGCGAAATAAAAAACTTTGTGTAAATAAGTTTGTAATGAATCATTAATAAACTTGAATATAGTATTAAGATTTTGTGTTTTACCGTTTGTTTAGTTGAATTAACATTTAATTTTTTCGTAAAGCTTTGAAATATAATTTGACTGTAAATAATCTTCTTAAACATTGTAGTTTTTACAAAAGCATTGTTTGTAGTAATAATACACAGATAGCTATGTCGAGGAATAATAGCTTTGATTCTACTTAACAAAAACTAGTTACGTCGAGCTTGCTTACATGAGTTGCCAAAGTAATATTTTTTTATTGTTTTTAAATTTCATGAATTTTAATCATCATCAACTCATTAAACGTCCCCACTGAGGGACACGAGCCTACCCGCGGGTGTATAGGCCTTAGTCGTCCACGCGGGCCCAGTGCGGATTGGACGACTCCACACACAACCTTTGAATCTCTTCGCAGGCGTGCGCAGGTTTCCTCACGATGTTTCCTTCACCGTAAGAGCGTCGGTAATGTACATATTTCTCAAATTCGAAAATACATTGGTACGTGGCGGGATTTGAACCTCAGCCTTCCCGGTAGGAGAGCGACAGTCCACACCATTGAGCCACCGACGCTCTATTTTAATAGTAAACCAATGAATAAATTTTTTTTTTTTTTATTTATCAAATACAATATTACATTTCAACATAGCCCTGGCTCCAAGATAGTAAAATAACCGTGTTTCAGGAGCCAGTACTTCCCCTTAAAGTATAGATTACAATGATACATAAAGTAGTACTAAACATTAATATAAGCACTCTTTTTGCACTACAATAGAACAAAAAAAAAATAATAATAATAATAAATATAGTTATAAATGAAGGAAAAAACTAAAAACTAGCGCAATTGGTTTATGTATTCAGTTGAATGTGGTGAAGTGCTATGTAGTGTAGTGTGTATGTTGTATAGTGTGTGTTTTGTGTAGTGTGAGTATTTGTGGGTGTATGTATTGGGGTGTTTTTTTTTATATTACTTTGTTTTAGATCAGAAGAGCTTCAGTTGCATTATAATCAAGACATTTGATTCATTTAATTTAACTTTAAGCTGATGATTGCTCAATTTGTAAATTTGGTCATACTTTGAATTAAAATAGTTATAAATATGTGGTGCAACAAAATTGTAGTGTCTTCCTGCAAATGAACTTTTTACCGTTGGGATAGGGAATTTAAAATTTCTTTTAATTAATAATATATATTAAAATTAAAATTTCTTTTAAATATAAAAAATAGATTTTTACTCGACCTACTATGTCGAAAGTGACGCGATAGCAGTCAGTAGTCGTTGTTATTACCTATATTGGTTTTTGAACTACTCAATTGCTATTACCATAAAAAACTTTTTCTGTTTATAGTCGTTTTTTAAAATAATATCCGGTGATAATTGTATACACAGACAAAAAATAATACGAAATAATTATTAAATTTTATTCAATCCGTGGAAACGGGTCACATCCCTAGAGCAGACATAGATAGCGTGTCAAAAAGAATATAAAATTCCAAAGTATTTTCATACGAAAAAACTGATGCTCTCGTGAAATTCGTGTTGACTAGTATCCATTGTAATTCTGTTGTAGTAAATTATCTTCAAGTGTACCTTTGTGAACGTTTTAACGTTAAAAGCGTTGTAATTTATGTGGCGAAATGTTTTATGCGAACATAATATTCTGAAATATGATTTATATAACATTGCTTCGTTCATAAATAGTGCTTGGCGTTCATTATTCGAAAAAATATTTTGTAACTGTCTATCTTTATTAATTAATTTCATAATTGTTGTTTTCATATTCTCTCTTCAACCTATCGCAGTCTCTTGCTGGACATAGGTCTCCCCCATTTTGCGACATCGAGGCGGAGGGTGTCCTACGCTACGCTTGCCAAGACTCGGTCTTCACTCCAAAACTCGTCTGCTCCATAACCGCATCGGTTGTGCGACATAGGTGACCAGCCCACTGCCACTTCAACTTGCTGATCCGGCGGGCTATGTCGGTACTTTAGTTCTCTTACGGATTAAATCATTTCTGATCTTATCCCTAAGAGAGACCCCGAGCATAGCTCGCTCCATTGCGCGTTGAGTGACTTTGAACTTGTGAACCAATCCCGCAGTCAGTGTCCATGTCTCAGCTGCGTATGTAAGTACGGGTAGGACGCATTGCTCAAAGACTTTTGTCTTTAAGCATTACGGAATCGTCGACGTGAAGACCTGACGTAACCTGCCGAATGCCGAATTTATTTAGCTTAGTTGCTATAAATTATTAATTATAAATTGAACAGATAATATAACATTTTATTTAACCAGTATTACTGATATTTAGTAACGAACAATTAATCATGAGTTACAAGTTAAAATGGCACCGGTGATATTTAAAAACTCGTAAATCGACTCATTACCTTGATTCAATAAGTGTCTTCAATCATTCCCGCGACGTCGAAAATTTTCGCGACCAAATTACCATCGGATAAAGGCCAAGCGAACCGTGACTATTGAAAGGTTGATATTAGGAACAAAAGCGTGTTTCTTTTTGTACGAAATTTCAAATTACCGACGCGTCTGTGCCGTTATAATGGCGTATTCGGTTGACATTTCCCTTGATTTCCCCACCTTAAGCCCGATATTGCCCTAGCCTCGGCAAATGAGTACGCTGGGAACTAGATTGCCCATGTAATGTGACGTATTCATCTATGTGTGCGGCAAGGGGTTGCACGTACTGAAGCCGAGTAGTGATCCTTCATGAAATGGAGCACAACGAGTTGTATTGAGGTAGAGAAACATTAAAAGTTATAATTTTTTTTTAAGTATGTTCAACGATAACAGATTAAAAAAATATTCATTGACTTTGACGCAGCGGAATCTAACCCGAATTTAAATAAGAAGCTTGTAAATAGGTAATAAGTTAACATAGGATAATTATACATACTTATGTCTCGCTCTTTCATCCCACCTGTATAAAACTTTTTGCAAACTGACTTAACAAAAACTTAAGTATCGTAGTAAAAACGTACCTGTACTTAACAGTATTAATACGTGTTTACTTACCAAATAATTTTGACTTTGAAAATGGAATCTTTGAATTTGAACAAGAAACAACAACCCATCAGCCGTTGGTCAACCTAGATCAAATCAAAACATCACCTTTCAGAACTGGGACAAAACAACATCCCAAAAAAACAAACGATTTAATGGCTACAAGCTGTCATCCGATAATTATAAAACAAGAGTCACCGCGCGGTAACAAGGTACGATTGGCTTAATACTTATTTAGACACGCGCGACCCTACTAATGACCTACGTTCTGCCAGCAAATAACAGGGTATAGACATCACTTACGAAGGCGCACTCTTTGAGGACACATCCCTCTTCTTAAAACACTCAAAGGGGGACACTTTATTTTGCAATATATATAAAAGTTGGTACGAAATTTTAAAAATCTGCTGATTCTTTAAAGGAAAACCACGCATGGAAATGCTGTACGCTCGAGGTTTTTCAAGTCTTTTTGGTCCGTACATAAAGACATCTTGCGTGAAGTAAATCAAGTGTATTTAACGCTAAAGTATTATACTATTACTGTATGTAACCATTACTTAAACTCACGTATTTTTAGGGCCACAGCAAACTTATTATTATAAAACAATAAAACAAAATTAAAATTCAGACATGGACCAGAGTCAAGATTTATTATTATCTCTGACAACTCTTTTTTTTCTGTATTTTTTATAAAGGGACAAGGAGAACCAATGTTAAAATATAAAAATTTATTAAGCACAAGACATTTTCGGGTAAATACGAATACGAGGGCAATATTGAATCGTGTTAATTTTAATCATTCTTAGTGCCTCTTCCCATAACTCAAGGGCTCGTTGAGCGTCCAATTAATTTGGAAAAGTCTTGACATTTTTTGATGTGGAATTTGGATCACATCCAGATTTGCTTTTCGCTGCACTTTTAACATTTTAGTGCTGAATTTGTTTTTTAATCTGAAATAATGCAAGAAATATTAAGCAATTTACTGTTCATCTAAGTGAAAACATGATTTGTGACGGGCCGGTCACGTATATCGCAGGACCGATGGCAGTTGGAGCAGGCGAGGTCTGACACAATATTGCTTTTATTTTATATATATCTATAACTTTACTTATATTTACTCATAGGTAAATTTTAAATATATATCGAATGTCATCATCATTTTCAGCTCATGAACGTCACCACCAAAGAGCACGAAGCTATCCGTAGAGGATGATTAGGCTTTAGTTGTCCACGCGGGCCCAGTGAGGATTGGCCCACTTCACGCACAACCTTCGAATCACTTCGCAGGCGTGCGCAGGATTCCTCACTATGTTTTCCTTCACCGTAAGAACATTGGACAAACGTACATATAATTTAGAAAATTCAAATATACATTGGTACGTGGCGGGATTTGAACCTTCGCCCTTCAGTTCGGAAGTCAACACCGAATAGTCAAAACCGATGCTGTATAAAAATAGCGCATGTACACTGCGATAAATGTCGGTAAGAATGAGTACCTACAGCAAACACACGACGAATGAAAACATGAATATTTAACTAGTGGATAGAATACATTGAAATAATGGTACGTGGTTGGAAACAGGAAATGTTACGTTATATTTTCTGAGTACGTCTACGAAAGAAGAAGACATATTTTTATTTAATAAAACTTATGCCATCATTTTAATCCTAGACCTTAGTCTACAAATAAGGACATCCCTCTACGAGGACCTGTTCATCTGAACAGGCTAATATGTGGCTTCTTTTTCTTTTATTGTTACTTCGTGGTCAATCGACAACCCATGTGGTGTAATGGTCGAGACGTCGGCTGCTACTCCAAGGATTCCGGGTTCGATCCCCGGGCAGTACTAACATTTGTGTGCATGACATGTCTGTTTATAATGGTATGGATGTTTTATGTATAATATGTAAGTATGTATTTACAAAAAAAAGTATATAATTATGTTGATCCGTTGTTAAGTACCCATACTACAGACTTCACGCTTAACTTGGGCTAGATGGCGCTGTATGAATATTAGTGGATATTTATTATTATTCCAGTATATGTCCAAGTGAGAGTGAATACCGTTTTCTTATTTTTATAGATCAATGAACTATCTTTATTTTATAACATAGGGAGGCAAACGAGCATGCGGTTCACCTGATGGAAAGTGTTACCGCCGCCCATGGACATTTGCAACAGCTGAGGTCACAGGGATGCGTTGCCGACCCTTAAAACAAAGTTAAACACGGCTGGTAAAAACACAAAATCTGAAAATATAAATCGTACGAGTAGGTACATAAGTGTAAAGACGTATTATAATAATATATTGAACGACAATCTGAACATTCCTTATCAAACAAATATCTTTCCGCTTGAGCTTTGATAGTGGTGACTGTAATCTATACTAATATATAAAGCTGAAGAGTTTGTTTGTTTGTTTGAACGCGCTAATCTCAGGAACTACTGGTTCGATTTGAAAAATTCTTTCAGTGTTAGATAGCTTATTTATCGAGGCTACATATCATCACGCTACGAGTAATAGAAGCGGAGCAGCAATGAAGAATGTTTCAAAATCGGGGGTATTTTTTCATACTTGGAGCTTCCGCTGCGTAAACGGTTAAAGTTACACAAAAGTCATGTATGAGAGTATTGTTCTGCTTTTAATGGTCTACAAAAAAGTCGCGACAGCATATGTCTATCTTTAAGGTTAGCTCACTATAACATATTTTTTGCTAAAAAAAAATCTGAAATTGACCCCGAAACCTTCAAAGTTGGAGGGAGGGGAAAACGTATGTATAGTGATAAATGCAAGTACCGTGTTATCCCGAATTTAATGCGAGCGAAGCCGCGGGCAAAAGCTAGTATATGTAATATAAGGCTAGCAATACATTCCAGTGTCCTATGGTATTGCAAATGTAGTGCCCATATACGGCTTAGGTGTCATTTACCATCAGATGAGCCGTTTGCTCGTTTGCCCCATAATTAATGAAAACTCGTATACCATTGTATATCATTTTGCCCATTTATTCGTATTGCTTTTTACCTACCTAATCATTTGAATCATTTCAACTACTTTAACTTATTTTAAACTTAATCTACTACTTTACTAGGTGGTAGACTCGATACTGAGTCGTCTAGGTAGGTACCACCGCAGTGCCACATATCATCCCGTGAAACAGGAGTGTTATGCACTTTTGTGTTTCGGGATGAGGGCACTGTAGCTATTGAAATTACTGGGTATAAGAGACCTAACATCTGTTGTCTTGGGTGACGGGCGCAGTGCGGCATTGATGGGGGATAATAACTGTCTATCAGCTGTTGGCTCTTTAATGCCGCTCTGTCATGTCTGCGTATCACTTACCATCATGAGCGTCCAGACCATCCTGTATACTAATAACATTAAAAAAAAGAAATCTGTGTCAATAATGCAAAATAACTTGATTTTGTATTGATTGAATGTACTAAAAGATCCAAATTGTATAATCATGTTCTTTTTCATATATCCAAAAAATACATAGATATAGAAGCATTGTATTATACAAACTGCCTGCATGCTCTAAGCATAAAGTTTGAATTGCTACTTGAAGAGGAAGTTGTGGGTTCCATTTCAAAGAAAAAGCACAGATTAAAAGTTTTCTTAGAACATTGTTGGTTGAATATAAATATCTACAGACGTTCACACAGCGCCAAGTTGACCAAATTTAAGCAAGGAGATAGTACTATTAAAGCAACGGATAAATATACACTGTGTACTCTTTTTAGCAAACATAAAATCACCCAAACCAATACCAACAAATATGTAGGTACTAACACGAACAGAAATAGGTATCTAACCCTTAAATATACCAAAGTTTAGAAAACTAATACATACTAAGTTAAAAAACTAAAATGTAACTAAATACCAATAAACCATCACTTACGGCGAAGGGAAACATCGTGAAGAATATAAGTAATTTGAAAAGAAACGACGTATAATATTAAATCCCACTGCAATTAAACCGTTCCGAAGTGCCTTTTCCAAAAATCGTAAACCTTAGGAGAACAGTTTGTCTGCAGTACCAGGGCAGTGGCGGCAAACATTTGGCTGCGGCCGCTGCGCTAATGTCGCTAATTTCGGTTGAGCACCTCTGCACCGAGAGATTTTCAGGCAAACCGCTCTAGCTGAAATATTTAATGCTTGCTTCAAGACTATTGTTGTTAAGAAGTTAGGTAGTTCCTTAGTGTGGGCTTCTCTATTCAGTATAGTCCGCTTCTTATCGAGTCGATATGGATATATAAGTTAAATATGATAATGCGACCAATATTGTGCCACTTTGATCGCCCTTTCATTTGCCATCCAGAGGTCCCGGAATCCTCACGAAGATGAACAGTTCGGGCAAGACAGTAGGTGTTCTATTGTCTGCGGGGCACCACAGTCCCATAGAATGCCTTTGGAATATTTACCCTTACCCAATTTTAACGCCAGCACCAGCCCGCTGTCTATCATAGTTTTCCAGACGCCCAGGGAAGATCACCGCCCGGGGCAGCTGACGAGCTATATATAAGCAAAACGATAAATATGTATTCAGTAAGTATCATCATGAGCTCATTAAACGTCCCACCGAGGGCACGAGCCTACCCGTATAGGGTGATTAGGCCTTAGTCGTCCACGCGGGCCCAGTGCGAATTGGACGACTTCACACACAACCTTCGAATCTCTTCGTAGGCGTGCATGAAGGTTTCCTCACGATGTTTTCCTTCACCGTAAGAGCGTCGGATAACGTACATATATTTTCGAAAATTCGAAAACACATTGGTACGTGTCGGGATTTGAACCTCAGCCCTCCTGGTAGGAAGGCGACAGTCCACACCACTGAGCCACCGACGCTACGCGACGCGAGTAAGTATAGAAGTAAATAAATAAAAAAATCCACTCACAACGTGTTTCGGTTAATTCATACGAGTAGACCAAGACACTGCGCAATCTTGCTCGAAACTAAGCATCTACGAGTAGCCTGTAATATGAAACAACGGATAATCTTACCGACAAACTGTTTTACAGTTTGGCAGATAGTAATAATTGTTCTTTGTTTTTTTTTGTGAATGAATAAAATTTTAAAAAAAATCTATACTCATAGTTTATTATTTATGTAAGCTATACATACATACAATACAAACATACATGTGCATGGACATGTCTGTTTGTATTGGTCTGGGTGTTTCTTATATGTTCTATGTATGTTCACAAAAAAGTATGTATTTAATAATACACAGAAATTGTTTGTACTGTACTGGAATGGAACCCGGTACCCATCTTTAGAACAACTACAACACATACGTTGGGAATGTCAGTGAGTAGGTAAGTTAGTGAATTTAACACTATTTATTTATTTGTAAACGAAACTGAAGTCAAAAATATCAAAATTTTACGATATTTTTCTCAAAAATTTCGTATACATATTTATTATTATTTACTGTTGTTTAGATTCAACATTTACGCAAAGATTTGGAGGATCAAAGCTTTGGCGTTTCAGTAATTAATAAAATAAAGCATCAATTTTACTTCAGAAAATATTCGAATAACATTTTAAAAATTATCTACAGTGTTTATTATTGAAAGCAAACAAATATTTTTTATACGAGTACGTACAGGCAGGTCAGTAAAAACTTATTTGTTTTTGCATTGGATTCAATTTCAGAATATTTTAAACGAAAATGCCCTAAAACGCCCGTTATCACAATTCCATAACCGCCTTAAATAAAATTAAACATTCCAAATTCAAATATCTTAATTTATTGCCTGTCACTTTGTGTAACTAGTAAAAGAACAAAAGTGATAAATTAACGTCGACCATGCTGTCCAAAAAGACTGGCACAAATAAGATGCAGGCAATCCTGACGGGGTGCAGCACAAATAGGGTTGCCATCATGCAAAAGGGAAACAAGAACCTATATTTATTTCAACTTCACAAAAATGATATTTCCAGTTAACTGAAACGAAAATAACAATTTTTATTTTTTTAAACCTTTGAACGCCAGGAATCCAGACACAATGGAAAGCTATAATTTCTGACGCCTTTAGGTTTCATTGATGTTCAAAGGGTTAATTCTCATTTCTGTGATCCTTATTGTTGCTTGAATGAACAAATAATCTAAAGATATTATTATTACCTATATTTAGCAGATAACCTATTAAATGTTAAATGTAGGTATACAATATACTCGTATTCTCATACGTGAAATATCTGACCCCTCGTCCACCATGCAATACCTTTGAAGCACTAATATGATTGGTTTAAAATTTTTTATACGTCAACTGCCAATCTCCCATCAGGTCCATAATGAAGTTATTATTTATCCAATCATAAAAAATATTATTTACATCATCATCATCATCCTGACACAGGTATCAGTGCACAGATCTTTCCACACAACATCGCTTTCGATTATTTACATCTGGGGGATAACCGCCATCTCTTAAAATAGAATTATTATAATGATACGTCAGCAATTTTGTACCAGTAAAAGTGAAGTTATATTATTGCAATATTGTTATAAGTGATGGCGGTAAGCCTTCAGAAGTAATATACTTTTTTATAAATATACGTAAATTTTAATAATTTCAAAAACCCTCCCTTAATTGTGTCCTCAAATCAAATGAAAAGAATGCACTCTAGTCTGACGTAAAAGCGACAGCAGCAGCAAAGGACTCGGCAAAACATGCATCTACAGCATTAATTTATATTTTATAGGCTCACTCGCGAAACTCTATATTAAAGCGAGCTCTTATTTCGGTGTAATGCCTAACGCGAAATTGCTGCGAGCATTTTGCAAGCCCACGAAATGATATACAGTACTTACGGACTTGTATTAATTTTCTATATGAAGTTCTTAACAGAAAGCTAAGTCTAGATAGCTTATAAGTTATAATATATGGTGCCACATTAAGTCCACCATAAAAAAAATAACGTTTTCTTTAGAAGAAAAGGAGGAAAACGAGCCTGAGTGGTGGAAAGTGACGTGACGAAAGTTGCAAAACGAGCACAAAGTACAGGTCATCGTACGTGCATCTCTAAAAAGGAATTTCTTCCACCAAATCAGAATTTACTTAGAAGAGAAAATGTAAAGCGATTAAAGCGCCAATGGCAAAACAATGATGTACTAAACACGCACGACAATTGTTTTCAAATGATCACTACCCATCGAGCTACCCATGGTCAACTGCAAAATGGTTAGTATTCATCATTCTAACCATCTTAGAAAAACCGTCATTGACTTGCTAAGAATACCTAAAGAATACGCTCTTTTTTCAAAAGCTGAAACTAGCAATGAATCTAGAATCAGCGTACCAGCTTTTAATAAAAAAAAATTTAAAAATATAAAAGGTACAGCGTAAACCAGCTATGGTAAATGATAAGGAAACTTGTGCACTCACAAAGTAATTGTTAAGCCCGAGTACGATAAGATAAGC
>PQWD01000399.1:0-106250 GCA_019425675.1 Leucinodes orbonalis | reverse complement strand
TTATAATATTAGTATGGATATCGATAAATACGTGCATATAGCGCTTTTATAAATAGCATTGATAAGGTTTAAACTGGCATGACCTCATTAAACATGGTGTAGGTAAGCGTTGTTATACTTTGCAGATAATTATCATTCTATGGACCCTTTCATTCGAGAGCTTGCAACCATAGCTTATGGAATAATATAAGAAAAATGAGATTCTCTATGGGCCTATGGTTTAATTGAGAGAAATGCGAGCGGGGCGGTTCTGCTCCGCAACCGCAAGCCAATGCCTTAAAGCGCGACTTTACGAGTACTCGTTAGTCCTAGCGGCAAATTATACCAAACCGCAATGAACTTTTTTTTTTTTTTTATCGAACAGGAGGCATACGAGCATACGGTTCACCTGATGGTAAGTGACAACGCCGCCCAAAACTTGAAGGTTGCATTTAATAATCATAACCAAATCGATGGTCACGAGTATACCCGTATAGGGTATAGGCCTTAGTCGTCCACGCGGGTCCTGTGTGGATTAGCCGATTTCTTGCACAACCTTTGAATTTCTTTGAAGGCCACGCACGGGTTTCTTTGTGATGTTTTCTTCCACCGTAAGAGCATCGTATAAACGTAAATATAATTTCAAAAATTCGAATACTCTTTGGTGCGTTGCAGGATTTTAACCCGCTACCTCCACATAGGAAGGCAACAGCCCACACCAATGAGCCACCGACGCTCTTTTTAAGTCAGTACTTAGGTAATTCTTCGTGAAATAATTACTTATGAAAAAAACGTTTTATTTTCTTAAACGGCATGGCAGAACCATGAGCAGAACGTTGGCTTACTACCTACAATCGATATATGTATGACCTCTAGTATTACAAATGCTCAAAAGCGGTATATTCAGTAGCACGATACAAGCCGGACACTGTTTACAAATAAAATAACCCTAAGCATTTTAGTTTGTATATTGTTCTTTCCATTTTCAATGAGATACTACTCACGACGCGCACGTAGTATTAAACCCCAATTAGCCGCAGTATGTTGTAGTGATATCAGAAATGAAGACTTATATTATATACTATATATAAGTGCTCCGCTAGCTCATACGGGCTAAACAACTCGCTAGTCGCCGTTTCGCGCCCACAACTCACATAAAATGCAGTCTTCGTACCAATGCTCATACTTACCAAGGTATTATAAACATATAACAGTTTGCCCCGTTTAATAATATTCGTGGAACAAGTTTTGCGTCATAAGTTCCGTTCACAAGATTAATATTTTACTGCATTAAATCCTCTAAAATGAAGTGAAGCTTAGACTAAGATTTAAGATAGTTTGAAAAAAATCATACAGCAAAAGATTTTAGCTACGTACACATAGCTATGATCACCTTTTTAATAAACAAAAAAAAAACTATAATATTGTCCACTAATGTCTACAAGTGTTGTATTTGTGTGATCAAATGGTCCGGTAATACATATTCAGTCCTATTATTTTATTGATTAGGCACTACATATTAAATTGATAGCAATGACTTTTAAGCGTTTGCCTACTACGATGTCCCTTAATAAGCATGCAGTATTTAATGATAAAATAAACTACCAATACGTAGACCTAGTATAAAATATAATATAAAATATTTTAATCCAATATTGTTACTTAAATAAATAAAATAAATAAATATTTACTGACATTCACACAGCGCCATCTAGTCCAAATTCAGCGTGAAGCCTGTATTATGGGTACTAAACAACGGATAAACATATATATGCATTTTTTTTGGAAATACATACATATTATACATAGAAAACACCCAGACCGTTACAAACAGACACGTTCATGCACACAAATGTTTGTACTGAACGGGGATCGAACCCGGAACCCTTAGTGTTGCAGTCGACCTCTCAACCGCAACACCAAATGGTCGTCGGCTTTAACTTCTGCGAAAAGGAACAATTAAGAAGTAAAAATAATAATCCACTGAAGGCACATAATTATATTCAGTAATTGCTTATGATTATATGAATACTTAGTTGTGGACATGTCATACCTTTTTAATTCAAGAGGCTTTTCACATTACACTTTTTTTTATTCGTAGGTACATTCCAATTTTAAACCGTCTACAATTATAAAGTGGACATAACCTAGACAAGCTGATTCTGTAAAGTGTTGGCATAAGTCTTGTACTTCTTTAACATTGTTTGCAAAATGTCTAGAATTTAGCATAGATATTAATATAATGTTTATTAGTATAATTTAACAATACGAGATACTATTTATTAAATTATTACCCAAATAAGACAGTCACCTATCACTTTTACAAGGTAAATTGGCCCAGTAAATAATTAATAAGTTATAATTATTCATTATGGCGACGCCGTTAGGTTTAACTGTGTAGCGCGGCTACACAGAAAGTGTCGGAAGTTTAACCTTAACTTTTTATTTCCAAGTTTGACCCAGCCTCGAGAGCTATTGAAACTTCCTGTCGACGATTTAAAATGATATGTTGACAGAGACAGATGTTTCTTAAATCAATCTTTTAATCAAGGAATATTACTGCAGAAGTTTTGAAAAAAACTAAGTTCCTACCTAATTAAGAGGTGTCTATTAAAATACAGAAGATCCGATAGAAAATTTAACTTTACCGAAAACTATTCCACGATTTTTAATATATTTTTTCCAATTCACCGAAATAACATCTTTGTTTTATGTCATTGAAAAAGTGTTTTAAAAGTTTAATCATTACAAGTTGTTTAACGTTAAGTATGTCGAACTTGTATTTCATAATAGTCATCCTATCCTGTTGCCCTCCTACGGGAGGGCTGAGGTTCAAATCCCGCTACGACCTTTGTGTTATCGAATTTCGAAAATATATGTACGTTATCCGACGCTCTTACGGTGAAGGAAAACATCGTGAGTAAACCTGCGCACACTTGCGAACAGTGGCGGCTGGTGGTTATCGAACTGGTGGTGCACTTTACTAAAATATTAAAATTAGAAAATAAAACAAACAAATAAAACAAATGCAAGGAAACAAAAGAATGCATTAAGACGCTCACATCCACACACCATTTCTTTCTATTATAATTTCACTTTTAAAACTTCGTGTAAATGCTTTATTTTTCGATTTGCACTCTTGTTTTAAACTTAAAAAAGGCCGTGGCGGTCCGGCCAATTTTATGTTCACTTTACTTTGAAAATTTTTGTTATTTTCTTTAATATAATCAATGTTTATACTCATTTTCAACTAATACCAAACGCAGTACCTACAAAATAAAAGTTCTATTATAGAATTGAATCAAAAACTAAAAACAATTACGGAAAAAGTTATAAACAATAATTAACGCGTCACACATACAGTGAATCTATACCGATAACGAGATGTCAATCATGGCTGCCGTCGTCGCCTCGCGCCGATGCCGGCTTTCCCAATTCGTCATACATCGGATGCTCTCGGCAATCTTCGGTTCGCGCGAGCGGCGCTCGAGAACCGACTCATTACTCGGTACATTTCTATGAACGATCTTTTGTTTCACGCGTCAGGCGTATTAATTCGTATCTCATACAAGATGTATTAGCAGTCCTCGTGCACTCGCCGAAGCGCACGATATTTTTAGTAAAGCGCTCAAACTTTTTGACCATAATTGGAAATGTTTATACGTTTTTGTATTTTAAAAAATAAATATTAAATGGTAATTTAAAATAAAGATGAAGTAATATTTGTAATTTTTAAATCTTTTGAATTGGTGGTTCAGCGCACGAGTGCACTTAAGGTACAGCCGCCACTGCTTGCGAAGAGATTCAAAGGTTGTGCGTGAATTCGTCGAACCCGCATTGGGCCGCGTGGACGACTAGGCTAATCACCCTATACGGGTAGGCTTGTGCCCCTCGGTGGGACCACAGATTTCCCAATACAGGAGATGGGGCAAGCCGCGTTTAAAGTGCGACAACTGTAAGCTCAACGAGCATACACTGGCTACCAGTTTACGCTCTGTGAGACGAGTCAAGACGCACGAATATTAGAAGAAATTACCGTTTTTTTCCAAAATGCCATCCTGTGCAATTGTAACATACATCATCGCAATGAATCAGTAAATTTACCAAGAAATATAATACTTTTCACAGGTAAGAACCGAAAAGAAATTGCGACACTGGGACTGCCTATAAACTTGGCGGCTTGTCCAGTCTAATGTATATTCTGATGTCTGTGGTGGGAACGTTTAATGATGATTAAGTCATCGTTGAAATTATTTTCTTATTATTTATCTTATTATATTTGTTATAGTATTTGTTGTATTCGAAGCATAAATAATAATACCACTAATAATGCCTTTTTTATGGAACATTTCATATTTTTGTAAATCTCTCGCGCCATTTAGATACGAGAAGGAAAACTTATCGTACCTATAGCAATTATTATATTCCATCGTACTTACACTGTAAAATCAAGATTATTGCTTGCACTAAGCGGATTGGTGCGTGTTAACGACTACCTTTTTAAAATAGTTCCTAACCGAGACTAAACATTGAACTTAACTTTCGTAGCTCTAATATTTCGTCATCAGTGATGTCCGGTTTGTATAACTTGCACGACCATCAACCGAATATGCTAGCCACTATGACTTGAAGCGCTTTAGATATCGAATTCACTATTTGAAAGCCCATGACAAGAACTACAGATTGAAGTTTTATAGACAAAAAATAATTGAAATATTGTACAAACCTCGAAGCGTCTGGTGCGGTAAGCGTCTCTCTCGTTTTAATAACTTCATTTAACTTTCTTAAATTAATTTTCATTTGATCATTTCATTGGGAGTTGAGTTATAATTGAAGGGGCACGTCCGAATCTCTCGGGATCCACAAACGGAATAATGTCAAATCAATTAAAAGTTAATTCGGCGGGCACCGCGCCAGGCTTCAGTAAAGTTGATTCATTAGAGTATAGGATTGGCCGCTACCGCCTCAGTCGTAGCATTTCATAATATGACGAGTTATCAGCCTCGCACAGGCGATTATATTTGAACACTGTTAGAAATATCATTACAGCCAAAACGTTTATGTCATCAATATAAATTACACATAGCGTTTTAGGAAATTGTTGTCGTTGAAAATAATTTGAAACTTGCTTTGCATACAAAAAACATAATAAATGTGTTTATCCGTTGTTCAGTATGAGCTCGATGCATATTTTTTTAACATGTCAGTCAGTATGCTAAGGGTGAAGGTCGATTTAAGGGGCAATCGCAATAGCGGTGTTCTCTAAACAGTAGACGCAATAACATTAGCATAGGCTTCGTCAACCGCTGGTGCACCCATAAAAGTAATGGGAAAGGGATCACGAGGCATCCTTATAGTAAAACTTTCAGGGATCAGCGAAAGTAATCCGGCGAGTTCAAGCAACGCTCCGGGTCCAATATCATCTGACTATTGAATCTAAATTAATTTTATGGATGAAATACGAATTCTGTTTTTTTTATTTTTCATTACATATTTACTTACTATGGTTTGAGGCAGAGTCTTTCCGAGTCTACGTCGAGAGGGATTATCTTAACAATCCTTGACAGTGCACTGCTGGATATAGGTTATATGGCATGATTGTAAATTGTTTTCATTAATCTTTAAGCATGGCGAGGAAGTCGGAGATACATTACATTGAAAAAAGAGCTACCCGTTGTTTTCTAAACGTTTTGCCTCGTACGGTATCCATTGGAAGGGTAGGAATGGTGACAACCGTATTCTTATCTGCCACGGCACCATCACATGGTACACGGAGGAGATATAAATTAATATTGTTAATCCTGATATTTTATTTTCATGCAATGCCTATGAATCGCGAAAACATAAGACAATCCATGAGTACTTACGTTTATGAAGGTTAGTTCATCAGCAGTGTCGCCTTAAAAACATTTTTTTTATTTCATAGGAAGGCAAACTTCCCGTTCCGTAATCTGAATCCTTGCATGTCTAAGTGCATATAATCAAATATTGTCATACAACAAGTGTTGTCGGTTTGTATTCTAACTTAAACATATTACATACATAATATAGTTTATTATATTCAAATGCATTTGTACAAATTACACACATTAAATTTAATCCATCTATAAAACATATACGCATACCTACAGATCATTTTAATATTATTTATATATAAATTTACATATCCTATAAGAATAAAAATAAATACTACATAAATCTAATTCATACATTTGTGTATTTTCAAAGCATATTTGTATTTTTTTATTCCGTCTTTGCCACTTATTTAAACGTAGTGTGTTTATTTATTACTATATATAAACATATTGTGATACATATAATGATTCTTTGTCTCGGGCAGACAGATATATATTATCAGGTTGACATGTTTCAGTAAGCGAGTTTGTCAACAAGTACTCGCAATTTGATTATTAATTGCGTAAACGACTTGGTATGCTATTTAAAATGATACAATGTGTACGTTTAAAGTAATAAAATTTATAACTAATAATCATCATTACAATCCCAACTTGATATTACAAATGAAACGAAGCCGATATTTAAGGTGTGTTATGAAAAAAAATTGGTATCTACTTCAAAGCCAATAGCGAAAATAAGCGGCGGTAAAAAATAATATTATACAAGTTAAAGGCTTATCCACCGCGGGCGATTTATTCAAACGACCACTAAATATTCAAGAGTAATTAACTGCGCGCCGACTCGATACTGAACTGAATATTTTTCGCTCCCGTCGATTTCACGGTAATCCCCGCAAAGGTAGAGAGCACATTGCTTCCAACGTGAAATGCCACATGCACTTGATTTCATTACATTTAGAGAATCTACTCTCATTATCATCTACAACGAGTCATAATGTTCGAAATGGAATTTTGTTACTTTGGTGACGCTTTGAATTTGTTTACTGTTTTATTCCGCGTGTGAATTCTTTCATCACATTAAACGAATGATTCAATAAAGTTGTTCTATTAAATCTGTCGAAACAGTAAGACTGTCAAGTATGAATATTACATAAATACCTACATGACAAACAGCTCAGAAGCGCACAAATTTAGGAGGCGTGAGCACTTGATGTTTGAAACTCTTAGACACATTGCCAGCTGTCTTATGTGTTTTGAGCTCCAAAGATCACAAAAGCCAGCGAAATATTGCGCTCGGTTAACTTGCGATTCTTGGAACTGTATTGTCCATAGAGCTACGGCTTCGTAGCGCGCTCGTAGCAGTCAGCAGTTTAACTATGGCAACTAAAGCTCCGGAGTACAGAGCTACGGTTTCTAAAATGGTGCGAATACGTTATAGGTATCGTAGCCATTCTTTTGCCGTATCGGAGGAAAACTTTATACTCAAATAATAAGAAGGATTTAAAAACGTTCGTATTTTTATTTGGACCCATACTTATACTTAATTCATTTATATATATATATTATGTAGAGTAGCAACAATAATTTTTATTTCAACTGTTTAGTTCCATGAGATTAAAAAATAATGTGTAATTTTATTTTTAATTTAAAGAACTATTTTTGCACAATGCATTGTTGTTCTTAAGACAGCAATATTTAAATAGTTATGATATTCGAATGAAATTTAGTGTAACATAAATTGGCACAAATCCTATGGAATCTATGATTTATGGTTATTTTAGTTAAACTCAATAAAATGAGTGTGTTTCTCTTCGATATCGTGTGGGCAATATAGCTCGTATTTCACTTTAAGCTATTTCAACCCTCAGCGGAATGTATGACATATGTCTAGGTTACACTTGTCGAAATTTCATTAGACAACTGTATGACTTAACTTTTGACTTCGGCAGCAATAAAATTCATGGTTATTCCAGAAGTTTAAGTGTTTTAATAAAATTGCATTCCCGCCCTTAAATTCTTCGAGCCGAGTCAAGACGTAATGACATAATAAAATTCTTATCTACTTCTTTGTGATATTCCTTTATCATACAGCCTTTTTCAAATGATTTAATCAATTTTGTTGTTCTCATTTTGCGTTATAAATGACATAAATTAAACTTAAAAATAACCAGTCACAGCCAGTTATTTTTGGTTTTATATTATAGACACTATTTTGTTTAGTGTTTAAATACTAAATAAAACTCAAGTGTAAATAGAAAATATAAAGTATAAAAGTAAATGGTAATTAACGACTTGACGTACGCATTAAGTACGTTAACCAAAAAACTTCGATCTATTGATATATATTTGGATTGGTAAACAATGAGATAATTTTTAGGTACCTATGTATTCCGAAATCAACCTATGAGATTACAGAGACTTATACCTACCTAACTTATATCGAACTAAAAATAATATCATCATAAATTGAACTCATATTTGTACACTATTTATTTTGTAGACTTAGAACATTAACTATTTTTTATGTTATTCTAGTTAATACAAGCAGATAAACCCATTACAGATGGTTTCGAATTTGAACCACTTCTCTTTGTGTTGACTTTAATAATGAAAGTCACAAAAGAAATACGTTCTTGATCCTATTACCTCTGTTATATAAAAGTAGCCCGAAGCGGTCTGGATTTTAAGTTTAACCCTGGAAATATCGCAGACGTATCCTATTTGTTTTGTTGTCAAGAAAATATGTTTTCCATAATTTATAATAATATTTTGTTTTTAACTTCTCATTTAATTTGCAACGATTTGTCAACCTTTAACTATAAAGAGTATATAATTTTGTTTTCTAACAATTTCTGTCGTTACTTTGCTGCAAAGAGACCTCGGCCCTTGACCCATTCAGGGGATCTGGTCTGTGACTTACCATACTTATCCGCAGCCATTTTGTTTGTCATTAAAACCTTCGCAACTAATCATCATCATTGTCAGCTCATTATTTTTTGAATCTTCGATTCCTCAGGCGAGAGTTCTTGGTTAGTATGCCTGTGATGACGTATGGAGCAGAGACTTGGACTACAACCGTAGGGCTGGTTCATAAGTTCAAGGTTTCTCATAATATCTCTGGTGGCTGAATCCGTAATGATGTTATCCGACGGAGAACTTAGGTAGTGCACATTGCGCGATGGATTGGCCATGTCTCCAGACGATCAGAAGGAGGTGGAATCGGAACGTATTGGAATGAAGTTTGGGCAAGCGCAGTGTGGGACGTCGTATGGCGCAGTGGTCTGACTTGCGAAAGGTTGTCGGCAAGGGATGGATGGGGGCTGCTCAGGATCGAATTGCAGGCGCTCTTTGGGGGAGGCCTATATTCAGCAGTAGACGAATGTTGGCTGATTGATTAATTAGTGTGATATTCTACCAGTTTCCGTTAAACCTATAATATAAGCTTTGTAATGGTTTGTTCTTCATACATTAGTATACACCAACATCATTCTGCGCCTATGAAAAATTCATTCAATTTGTACAGGCTACAGAGCCACCGCCATTATGGAGGGCTAATCAAACTCCTGTATCAAAGCCAATAGCCGCTATATACCCGTTGCGCCACTCTGCTAATATCCCCGCACATACATACATATTCATTCAATGTGTCCGCCCTATACATTTCAGTCTGATCAAAATATGTATCGATGGGTCACCAAAGGTTCATTCGCTTTTAAGCAAGACTCACTACAGGCATAATATCATGGCAAATACGCGAGATCCCACAACACTCCTTGTTGCTGGTATAAACTCGTAACAGTTTTCGTTGTAAATATCACAATTAAAAAGTCTCAATTTTTTAACATGTTTAAATGTACAGGACCGTCAAGACGCTCATCTGATGGTAAGCGATACGCCTACTGTATAGTCTACGCGGTATTGTAGAAATTCATACTTGTCCCGCAGACTTAAAATTATTGAGAGAGGCAATCCTTCATACCCTTCTTTGATATTTTTAGACAAAGTTCTATCAAAATTTATTTTTTGAATTATCTGTACTTTAAGCATTATTTCATGCTCTACAAATAAAAGTTATAATAATAACAAATATTTCTTACTAGCTCTACTAAGTATACAGATCTTAAACTGTAACAATAATAATATATATCTGAAATTGATGTCACTCCTAATTACCCAGTAAGTGCCTTTTACGGACAAATGTCTGTTTAATCTTCAGATTATGCCTCTTTGTTTTATTCACATATGGAAAATATACGATAAAATAAAAGTTTTGTTTTCATGTAAGTACGTATTAACTTGATGAAAAATAACAAATATACCACTGAAAGAGTTTTTTACTGTGTTTATTTGAAATTTCATAATCTATGAGTTTTTTCAAAGTAATGATGCTAAAATATTTGCTGTTTTGGGAAAAATAAGGTTTGCGGTACCCAGAATCCATGCCGACAGTAATCAAGCAGTCCAACATCGTTAACTGCTGAACATAGGCCGCCCACAATGAGCACCATTAACCACCCCGATTCAGAGTAGCCTGCATCTAACTTTTACCAGATTTTAGGGCACACAAAAAGTTACCAGATTGAGTAAAAATAAAATGATGATGATGATGATGAAAATATAAATTTAGAAAGTCTAGAAACACAGGGCGAAAAAGTAAGTACACATGCGAGCTATAAAAGCAGCGCGCTAGTATCAACTGATATGGGTTCCTTTGGTTGCAAGGATGTGGGTCGACTTCCTAGAAAGTTTGTGCGCAGCCGTACAAATATACGCCCCCGTTCATTTATCATTATCATCAGCTCATTAAACGTCTTCACCGAGGGGCACGATCCTACCCGTATAGGTTGATTAGGCCTTAGTCGTCCACGCGGGCCCAGTGCGGATTGGACGACTTCACACACAACCTTTGAATCTCTTCGCAGGCGTGCATGATGATGTTTTCTTTTACCCCGTAAGAGCGTCGGATAATGTACATATAATTTCGAAAATTCGAAAACACATTGTTACGTGGCGGGATTTGATCCTCCCTCCCATCCCTCGCGTAGAAGGGCGTTAATTTATGCTAGTACTTAATTAAAGATCATAGCTGAGTTGAGCGCTACGGGCATTGGTCGGCAACTTATGAATGAAAAAAGAACATGATATGATATCTTTAACGCATTCATTTGATTTGGTCAACTACTTAAACATTGTTTTTGTATTTGGAAAAACCTTGCAGATTTTTTTATTGTTTTAGTCATACAAATCACAAATACAATTTTAATAAATACACAGTTAGGTGTAAACATAAACTCATTCGAGTTTTTGACGTATACCAGAATCGTCGTACTTTTGAATCGCAATATTGCATTATGTTAACATAACAGAAGTTTGTAATCAATACTAACATTTTAAAATTATTTTTCAAAAGAAATACTCGTACCGCTTTGCCTCAGTTAAGTATAAAGATTTCCTAGTATTTGAATTCAACTATATCACAACGTAGTATTACAATTCATGCTCAAGGGAGACGAGTTAGGGTTTGTATTCAATTGAGGATTCTTTATCAATGCTGTGAGCATTTTTGATGCACTCTCGCAAAACTAATTGGCTCGAATCAGTTCAACAGAATAAAATCCATTTCAGTGCTCAATTTTGCTTGAAATATTTTTGTGGAACCTTTGGAGATTGCGACTCATAATGATGCAATTAATCAGCGTCAACACTTATTAAATTAAAACCTGACACAAGAAATAATGATTCGATTCATGATTCATATTACTATCAGTGTTTCATTAAGCGTAATTAACTGCAACCATTTCCATTTGATATCGTGTGCCGGGCAATCAAACAAGGTTTTGCCACACTTATTGATATGGATAGATTGTGCGCTGATGATTGCCAGTGAGTAATTATTGGGACAATCACTGCAAATAAAATAATGACTTTATGAGTATGTTAGTTCGAGTAATTTCATTTTAGGTCTTAGCTCACAAATTGAAATTGAATTGGTTTTATATTAGAGATAGAGTAAAGATATGACGATGAAGTGAAAATCAATCATATACGACATTCGTAACCGGATTGTGTTTTCGTTCTGAAAGTTATAGCACTTTTACAGAGAATATATATATATCGTATATAGCGGAAGCGTTCTAGAATACGGGCCTAATCTTACCATTCAGTATAACTGGACAATTCAACGCATCCAGTTAGCTTATTAACCAAAATAAGCTACCTCGAGCAGAGGACTGCGAGAATGGTACGTTATACCATTCTAGCAGTCCTCTGCTCGACATACTCGTATATCTCCTTACGCGTTTGTTATCCAGATACACCAGCGATTTGTTACTACATGGACGCCTCACTTTCTATAAATCAAATTTGTACACTTAATTAACAACTTTAATTTGTACCATTTGACAGCACCATTGATGGTACAAATGGCACTTCTTCTTTTGAAAAAACGTGGTACTTATAGAATAAGTACCACGTTTTTTCAGGACATAAAAAGAAATCCTAACAATCAAGTTGTTTCGGAAGAAAATCTTTGTACATGAACACTTTTATGAATCTAACCTCAATTAGTACACTTAATTAAAAAATAAGTATTTTACGACAATTACATAATAAAGAGGTTTCAGTTTCGGAGGATAAAAATACCTCTGTTTATTTATGAAAAAAAGAATGTGGTTAAGTACTAGGAGACAAAATCATATATTAATATCGGAGGTCTCCGCTTAGTACTTTTTCAGCGGACAGCATTTTCATCAGTTCGATAAATTAATAACTTTTTAACATTTGAAAAAGGACCTCTTGGTTAAGTATGGTCCTCTACTTTTTTCGAATTGAATGTTTCAGGTACATTTTTACCCATAGGTTTAACTAAAATCATTTATTATTCAATAGGGTGTAATTAATATACCTATATAGGTCACTGGTGGAGCCTGGATGAGAAAAGCCAAGGACCGGGATAACAGCAATGGGCTGCGCAGTGTATCGCAGAATGGGTTGGCCCATATCCAGCAATGGGCTGCGATGGTTAAAGTGAGATGAATATTATGCTATTCCTAAAAATAAAAAATAATATAAATATTATTCCGCAAAAATCGTTGTACCTACGTGGTGGCATGCATTCGTTGTTAAGTGGTATTTGTGGACTTACGGAGATATGTAATTTTGGTTCATACTTGTTTTAAAATCACCTATTAAGTTTGTAACTGCTATGTTTTAAGTATTATTTCTCTTCTGTATGATAAGTAAAACTTATCCATGTCATGTATCGCATTTCTACTAAGCAAAGGTCCCCCATCTTGGCAGTTATTTAATTCATCCATGTCTTCATGGAGTCTCCACCAGTGGTCTTTTGCAAATTGTTGGTCCATCAGGCCGAAAGGCAATCTACGTTACGCTGGCATTATCTTACAACTTTTGTTACTGTTATTTTATTTTGTATATTTAACCAATCAGATCAATTTTTAAATAAATTGTGTAAAAGCTTTGCGCCACACGGTGAGTGGCTGACACGAGCACGACATGCGAGCCAGGCATAATTCGTTTATTTTTACGGTGGATATTTTAGCGCACATGATATGTTGGGGCGAAATTTTGCTTTGATTTAACAAACATGTAATCATATCAGAAAATATAACACCAGATAAGTATAAATCAAATAAACCTGGATTATGTATTTCAAGGGGCTTGCCACAATCTCTTAAAACAGTATTAAGTACTATAATAAGTAATTTTCGCCTTTTCTGGTACAAAATTGTGTCGTAAGCGATGGTAGTAAGACTCGGTCACGTCGCTTTGGTCATAACTGAGCCATCACATAGTGTGTTCGCATTTCATATATTATTACAAAATGATTTAAATTCAGTGATAATGAATGATGATGGACCCTGGAAATGCATAACTAATTTTTGAAATTAGTTCGTACATACAAACTCAATAGGTGATTGCACAACAAATACTAATTACTCTTATCTGTGTGGGGAGGTCTGTGCCTTGCAATAGGTCGTTATAGGCTATTATCATGATTGTAATCACAATCACGAAGTTAACAAAACGTATAAAAAAATAAATGATGTCAAATTAAAAACTGCCCCCGTGGTCTGGAGTGCACAAAGTTCGGCTGCGTGACTCGAAAATCGTGGGAACCCCGCGGAGAAACATCATTTTGAGTGATCTTTCCTAGTTTGGTTAAGACATTGCAGGCTGAATCACTTGTTTTTCCGAAAAAACGATGATTCTGTGTCACATCTACCAATCCGTATTGGGCCCATGTGGTGGGTTACGGCCTTATCTCCCCAAAGCTATAGCAAGGCCTGTACCCTGCAGTTGGCAGAACTTTATAACGTTGCCATTGGTTTTGTTTTGTATTTAAACTTTAAAGTCAAAATAACAGTTACAGTGGTAACGGTACAGTAATTATATAATTGGAATTTTAAACAATTCAGTTCATACATATTGGCTTCAAAGACGCTAGGTAAATTTGTCTAACAGCTCGAACTTCTAAGGCTAAATGCAAATACAACTTTAACCAAAAAGTGTCTGCTTTAAAGAGTTCTGAGAGAAACGATCCACGCCCGCTTTTTTCTTAGGTACTTTCTTTAACTTTCCTCTCGCAGTTTGTTACACTTCCAAGTTTTTTTTGCGGAAAGACATAATTTTGCTCCAATAAGCAAGAATAAAAGTTTATACAATTACGCTATACAAAACTTTGTTAATGCCAACCAAGTTGAACGCTATTTCAGTATGAAGAAATAAATAAAGGATGTAGTAGAGTTGAGAAGTAGGTATTGACTTTACATAACAGTGTGATAAATATGCATCTTTTATAATAAAAATGTATAATAAATGAAGAATCTAGAAGATTCTTCATTTATTTTAATTATTAATTGAGTCCCGATTATTTGCCATAACAATATTTTTTAGTGCCATAAAACCAAAAAAAAATCACTTCTCTTCACTTGCATATAAAAAAAATATCATAACAAATAATACAAAAAGCAACTTCAATCCCCTCCTCCCGCCCAATTGTAATGTAACAGACACCCAGTATGGGTATTATAGTCCATGTATACCAATGAACTGATGGCCGTTGGAGCAGACGAGTTCTGGAGTGGAGACCGCGTCTCGGCAAGCGTAGCGTAGGACACCCTCCGGCCCGATGGACCGACGACTTGCGAAAGGTCGCTGGTGGAGGCTGATGAGGAAAGCGGAGGACCGGATATCTGGCGCAAAATGGGGGAGATCTATGTCCAGCAGTGGACTGCGATAGGTTGAATAGGATACCAATCCGTCGATACTTAATTATTTAGGCTGAGGGACTAGCCCTGAGATTCACAAAAACACTAAGTAGTAGTCTCATAACAATTTTTACGTTGTTGGGCTTCTGTACTTTTTAAATTTCATTTTTACAAATTACAGATATTTTGTTATTTTTAAATGTTAAGGTATCACTGTAGCGAAGTCCTTTAACCCAGTTGGAAGTACCGATTAGCTAGAGATTTGTAACCGATTTGAGACAGACCAATTCGAGTCGCTGAAAGCTTTGTCCCGGCACTACTGATTCTGAATACTACGAGACAGGTTGCGCAATTCGTCCTAACTTTGATAGCTTTTGCTATCCACAATATCCAACAATCCTGGCCGACAACTTCGATGTCAGAGTTATCGGTGTTTGTCAATTTGTATGTGTACAAGGATTCAGTTATTTCTATCTACCTAAGGTTTCTTAATAGGCTTTATTACTCAGAATACAGCGTAAACAACTTTTGATGAAATTATCTACATTACGAGATAAATATTTCTGATAATGGAATAATAAGGTCAATGATATGCGAATTAGGCTAGGATTGATAAAACACTACATAAGCGTAGGCGTCTTTTAAAATCAGCAAAATATATACAATGTGAGTGTGTACCTAAAAACCTGTTCAGATTCATTTAGAAGTTTATATCTATGCACTTGTTTGTTGAATTAAAATGGATTTATTTGTTCTCCAAAATAATACTGTCTTGACCGAAAGATCTTAGAAAACAGTAAAGATTTTAATTTTCAATAAAAAAAAACCATCAATATGATGCACAAAGTAAATAATTTATGTTTTCTGTAATTTTACATATTCAGGTACTTCCAAATTTGCTAATTAGTCAAACATAGTATAAATATATTTAGAGTGCCAATTGCTGTACTTTTTCTTATCGAGTGGATAATTTGACCGATGAACATTCTAACACTGAGCCTAGTTTCACAGTGCCTAAGCCTCTGTACAAGTTTATGTAACAACCGCCATACTGGCGGCCGAACCCGACAGTTAAACCAGTCCTCCAGAGCACAAAACCACATTTCTTTTCACTGAGTAGTTTTCATATTTAATCCTACTGATTGTACTACTTGCTGGCTAAATAAATAAAATCAATATCCACTCACACTGCGCCATCTAGCCCTATATTAAGCGAGGAGCTTGTAGTGGGGGTACTAAACAATTTTCTTGTAAACACATACATATTATACATAGAAACACCCAGACCATTACAAACAGAAATGTGCATGCACACAAATGTTTGTAATGCCCGGGGATCGAACCCCAGGCATTACAAACAGGTCGTCAGTCGTCATAAATATTTGCTTCTTATAGCTTTTAACTATACATGTAACTACAATAGTAGTGGCACAGTTTTAAGTAACATTCTAATAGCTATCTCAGGTAGAGCATGCCCAGTTTGCAGCAGAAACGTATTTACAAACACTTAATTCCATGGAAACACCTGACACGTGTATAGTTCATGTAAACCCACTTCAATTTAGATGTTGAGTCAAGATAGGTATAGAAAATACACCCCGAAATAGCAACATAATATTGCGACGTCGTCGTATCAGCAAAAGCAAACACATAAGTACGCTTATCTATTTTTCCGTCTAAAACATCATTTTCCCTGTACAAAGTCGTTGGCTTCGGCAAGCTCTGGCTTGTTTAATATAAATCTAACTTATAGATGTTGAAAAATCATTCCCTGCGTCATAAATTGTAGCAACAGGGGCGGGCAACAGTGAAAAATTGCAGTCGCTATGTAATCGCCCCGCCGGAGCCGAGGGTGCTAATGCTCTGAGTTAAATTTATCTCGTAAAACATTTATTTCATCTGCAAACCCACTAGATGTCGTTAAAGTTTTTGTCACCGTAAACTAATAAAAAATTAAGATTGTCAACGGTAAGAAAAAAAGGAAATATTTTTTGACAAAAGTCAGACAATTTAGAGTACCGCCGACATTCCTGTGAGTCAGGAGATCAAATCAACCGTCGACAAAAAAAACAAAATTTGTTTACAATTCGTCGTGTTTCGTCGCAGCCTGCTCTCAAATTAGGTTTCGTACTTGCCAACTGTTCTACAAGGAATGACAGGTCAAGCCCCAAGAAACGAAGCGCTTAATGCGTCGCGCCCTCGGGCGAATTATAAGCCTACAACCTTTGAATACTAAGAGGGTCGGGATAAAAATTCACCCCTAAGGTATCCGTCGGTAAGCTGACAGATAAGTAGGCTACGGTCGCAAGCCACGAACTACCAAATCAATCTCACGAATGATAAAAGGCAGTCAGGTACCTACACACCTAGTTTCTAAATAACTGTTCTATCCCGTTGTTAACCGTCGTTAACAATACGGAAATGCCGAGAATAGACGCCATATAGTCAACTAAAAAGACTGTTTTGATTCCACATTATGATTAAACATATTGAGCTATAATGATAATATTATTTACCGTATGCCTTGAGGGAAAGAGGTTTTTTTTATATACTTAAGGGGGGCGATCAAACAGCTTTCGAAACCTAAATTTCCTGTTTATAAGAAATTATTCAAAATTTTTTAAAAAAGCTTGTCATGCTGCTAAGTCAATCTATTTGCGTAACAAAAAAGTAGGTTCCAGTTATAAAATTAAAGCCACTTGGAATATTATTAACAAAGAATAAGAGTCGCGATAATAATTTCTCTATTAAAATGAACAATAGTATTTTTAGCACGGATCTCGAAGTAGCTAGTGCCTTTGAAAATTATTTTACCAACATTCCAATTAAAACAACCAGTAATTTAAATTCTAGTTCTTCTATTGCTGGTTCTCTTCTAATATCTAGTGTCTGTAAATGCAACAAATTATTTAGCTTTAAGCACATAACTCCTGAGGTAATTGTTAAACTTTTAAGGAATTAAATATTAAAAAAACAGAAGATTTATGGGGTATTTCTACTCATATAATAAGAGTAATTATCGATAACATACCACCCCATCTAGCATTGATATTTAATACTTGTGTAGATAAAGGTCTCTTTCCAAATTTAATGAAATACAGTAAATTAATACCTTTATTTAAATCCGGTGATAAAAGTGATCCATCTAACTTTAGGCCTATATCTATTTTACCTACATTAAGTAAAATTTTCGAAAAAATATTATTTAATCAGTTGCTTTCACATTTTAACGCTAATAAATTATTACATGAAAAACAGTTTGGCTTCATCAAAAATAAAAATACTACTGACGCAGGGATTGCACTAATTAAGCATATTTTTGATGCCTGGGAGGATAAGCAAGATGCAATTGGAGTTTTTTGCGATTTGTCTAAAGCTTTTGACTGCGTCGACCATGAAACACTTTTATTAAAGTTGAGACAGTACGTGTATCAGACTGCTCATCAGTCTTATAGAATCTTACTTATGGAAGGAGTTCTTAGAGAAAGTCTGTATTAATGGCATAATTTCGCAAGGCGCTCTTTTGCGCATGGAGTACCCCAGGGTTCAATTTTAGGCCCTCTCTTATTTTTAATATATATATAAATGACCTCCCTTACTAGTGTAAAAGCTTTTCGGATATAGTTCTATTTGTTGATAATACGTCATTGATTTTTAATGTGAACAGACGTAAGGAGACTTTTGACGATGTAAATAGAGCTCTGTCCCAAGTTATGGATTGGTTTACTGCTAACAATCTTTTACTTAATGCTAAAAAAACTAAATGTATAAAATTCACTATGCCCAATGTAAGGCAGGTCGAGACCAATATAACTCTAAATAATGATCAAGTGGAGCTAGTGGACTCCACTGCCTTTCTAGGCATATCTTTAGATTCAAAGCTGCAATGGGGGCCTCACATTGAATCACTGGCTGGTAGACTTAGCTCGGCAGCTTGCTGCTAGAAAGATAAGGCTCTTGACAGATATAGAAACGGTAAGATTGGTTTACTTTAGTTATTTTCATAGTGTCATGTCGTATGGTCTACTGTTGTGGGGCTCGGCTGCCAACATTAAAACAATATTTGTGCTACAAAAAAGAGCTATTCATTTTATCTACAACCTTAGACCACGTGACTCTCTTGAGGAACTTTTTAAAGAAATAAATATAATGACTGTAGCATCGCAATATATTTATGAAAATTTAATTTATGTTCTTGAATACTATAACACCTTTAAGAAAAATTGTGATTCGCACAATTTTAATACTAGGAATAAACACAAACTTGCTGTTCCGGACTTGAGACTACATATATAGGTAAATCTTTTATAGGAAGATGTATAAAGTTTTTCATAAGGTAGCGCAAAATATTGTAGAGTTGCCCTTTCATATGTTTAAAGTTATAATCAAACAACACCTTTCTAAAAAAGGCTACTACACTATTGACGAATATTTATGTGATAAAAATCCGTGGTCTTAAACTGCTCAGCTATTTCAGTGTTTATGATATATTGTTACATTAAGGGATTGTTTTTAAAAAAGGCAACACTGTTAAGTTTTCTTGAGTGCTTCTTTCTCAACAGGCCAAACCACTGAAGCGCTTTTTTTCATAGCATCAAAACTCATATTTTTAGTTTAGTATTTTGATCGTTTTTTATTATATTTTTTGACGTTCATAAGTGCTTTTTGTAAGCCTAATTTGAAATAAATGTTATTGACTTTGACTTATATATATTCTCGTAGTACTTCAAAGACATTTTTTTATTGTATAGAATATTGTATTATATAATGCAAGATAAATATTATAATAATTATTCATAGTCCTATACGGAATAAGTATTTCATATGAATTATTGCAACTTAACTTCAAGGGGGTCAAGACAAAAAAAATTTGGCTTCTAAACCAATTTTCGGCTCCCAAAGGATAAGATCGAAATATGTTTAGGGGTCCAATGGGCACATAATTTTTTGGTGCCCAATGGGATGAGAATGGATTAAGCGGACTTTTTATTCTAAACTGCATCACTGAGCACTTCATGGTTAAGTTTATAGTGCAACCTGATAATAACTGTACTATGCAATAGACAATTAGGTATCGTGTATATTATGTGTTTTTATAAGATGTTAACTTTAAAGGTTAGAACCGCTACGTTTCGGCGTCATTAGTGAGTTCAAGCTGGCGCTACGTGACGGGAAACAGGCACTCGCGCGTTAAGACACGACTCTTTCCCCCGCCGCACGCTTAAGTTACAAAGGATTACCGCACACTGCCTTGCGTAAACAAACAGCTGACTACCTCTAATTGAGAATTCAGTTTCGATCTTCGTGCAGAACATTGATTTGATTTACATTTGTGCATCAACTTTTTCACCAACGAATGTGGTATGTAGAGAGATCGGTCCTTTAACCACGCGGGCACAAAGCGGTTGTAATGTTTCGTGACATAGAAGCTAAGTACGTCAACTAAACAAGTAGGTACTCCAACGCAAGCAAGGACTTGAGATTAAAATTATACAGTCATCACTAACTGTACCCTGACATGCTTCGCTGTTTCACAAAACAAAGAAAACTATTTTCAATTCAGATTGTTTCATGATCAAAATTGAATGCCTTATTTGTAAAATAAATGTATAATAAATGGGAACACGAATATTGTTTTTAGTGTCAGAGGGTCATCACATCATCCGGGCCGGCAACGCATTTCTGGGACCTGAGGTCTTGCAAACGTTGATGGGCAGCGGTGTCACTTACCGTCAGGTGAACCGTATACTCGTTTGCGTCCTATTCAATAAAAAAAAAATCTTTTCGGACAATGAGGTGATTCAGCCTGCAATGTTTAATCAAGGCGAAAAAAGTCGCATGAAGTGAATTTTCACTCTTCAGTTTCCCCGCGGGTTTGAACCCACGACCCTCGGATCATGCAAGTTAAGTGAATAAAAGTTACCCCCTTGTCTGTACGATCTCTATCTTCACAATATTTGAAATGAAATACTTATTTTTCGTCCATAAGACTTTTATCGCTTCGAGACAACCTAAGGTTACAAAGTAAAATAACCATAAGAACGTCGGTACTAAGTTTGGTGATCTCCATCTGTTCGAACTTACCAAAATCCTAACTTATACAAATGCAATATGCTTTTCCTCTACTACTACCCCAATAACTTTTGGTAAGTCTTAATCATGTTATACGATGCCAGTTGTCGCACTGTTTTCGCCGTTTATGTATTTGGATCTTTTCTAGTATCTCTTACTGTGCTTTGCCCTGTAATTCGTGACCTTTAATATAATTTAAATACCATCGTTTTGTAATAATAAATCTTAGACTAATAATAAAGTCTTTTCGCATATAATATGTATGAACGTATAATAAAATCACATTGTCTATGTCCGACATGTATGTTTGACATCACAATTAAAAAAGGCTGAAACCAAATTTGTGCTACTAACACACGGCGAATCAAAAATCGGACGTCATCGTGGCAAAGTCATCGGAAGAGCTTGCTGAGATGCTGAGCAGCCTAAATTAATCTTCTCGACGAGTTGGGCTTGGCATGAATTTGGACAAGACGAAAGTTATGTTCAATAATCATGTCATGCCACAACCGATATGCGTCGATGGCATCCCTCTCGAGGCTGTGTAAGAATACGTTTACTTGGGCCAAACTATATTTTGAGAGGGAAGCTAGTAGGAGGATTCAGATGGGCTGGGCGGCATTCAGCAAGTCACGTCAGGTCTGCGCGTCGATGGTTCCGCAATGCTTAAAGACAAAACAAATTTTTGAGCAATGCGTCCTACTCTTACTAAAATACGTAGCTGAGATATGGAGAATGACTGCGGGACTAGTTGACAAATTTAAAGTTACTCAACGTAAAAAAGAGCGAGCTATTCTAGGAGTCTCTCTTAAAGATAAAATCAGAAATGATGTTATCCGCAAAAGAACTAAAGTTACCGACATAGCTCGCCGGATCAGCAAGTTGAAGTGGCAGTGGGCTGGTCATGTATGTCGCAGAATTGATGGTCGTTGGAGCAGACGAGTTCTGGAGTAGAGTCCGCGGTATGAGACCGCGAGCTCGGATAAGCCGGCGATTTGCAGAAGGTCGCTGGTGGAGGCTGGATGAGAAAAGCGAAGGACCGGGATATTTGGCGTAAAATGGGAGACCTATGTCCAGCATTGGACTGCGGTAGGTTGAAGAAATAAGTATGTTTATTCGTTGTTTAGTATCCATATTTATGCATATCAAGTTATAAGAATTAAGAAGACAAAAGAAAATGTTTGTTTACGATATTTTAAAATATTTCCATTGATTGACACGTTTAATGATTAGATTCCCAAAACGCACTGCGTGTATCGAAAATATGTCAAAGAAACTCGTTGACTGAACTGGCATTTGTTACTGTAAATTCTCTGTAAATCTCAGGATACCCTGATGTGCATCTCAAGGAACGCGAAACGCTTTCTCAGGTAAACATACTCTTCATTTGACTACGCCGTTTCATTTATTTAGTTATTTATATAAATGAAACAGTGTAAGTATTTAAAGAAATGTGATCTGAAAGTATGAAGCTGAAATCTTTTACCCATAAAATAACATTTTGGTTTTAAGTTTACTTTCACACGTAATGGAGTCGGTAAAGTTTAGACCATTTGCAAAAGAGTAACTACTGAGTGTCTTGCTGGTTTCTTCTCAGTGGAAAACTACCTCCCGAACCAGTGGTAGCTTTATTTGACAATCATAAGTTTTCTGTAAGGACCTATCATGATGACTAAGAGCCTCAACTGTGTCGCCAACAAGGACAGCGGACAATACATGCTGCCCCCAAATGTAAACGTTAAATGATGTTTTATCTATATCTAAGTGTTCCTATATTAAGAGATGATGATGTGAAGCCAAAGTTCAGATTTCGAAACTACATTTAATACAACCATCGGTTGGTATTTACCGAGAAGAATCTGAATTGTTTTTGTTACTATTTTCAATGGGTTTTGCACAATGTAAATTCTTTTGAATATATTGTTATACTCGTACCAAGCTAAATCATATATTTAACTAGCTGTCACAATAGTAAAGTGGTCTGAGCGTTGGGCTTAGAAAGCTGCGTGATCCGGGAATTTCGAATCCCGCGGGGACACCATGCTGAATGAATGGGGATGATGACAGACATGCGGGGAACCATGACAGGCTGAATCACCTGACTGTCTGTGTAGTAAGATAATTCCGTGCTTCGGTGAGCACAATAAGCCGACCGGCGCTGCAAACATAGATTGGTAATCGCTAACACCCACTATTCCCCATTGGGCCTTCTCCATAACCATGGCTCTCCAATGAGACGTTATAAGCTAATGATGATGATACAATCTAAATTATATTTTCTGGAACACCTTCGATAAGACTCATGATGCGGGTTTAAGAGGTCATCATTATTACAGCCAAAATGTCCACTGCTGAACGAAGGCCTCTTTTAATAAACACTATAATAGGTACCTATTATTTATACACAGTGAAATTGTTAATATTGTCATTTTTAAAAAACAGAACTTACTACTCGTGATTTAAATAGTCCCAAATATGAGGCTGATCTATTGATAAAAAATACAATATTTTTTACCTGTAAATAATGTAAAATACTTTGCGATTTATCAGTTACACATATTACAATAAAAAAATAAATTAAAAAATGTTCATATAAAAAACAAATTTCAATTAAATATGAGGTGAGGCAGAGGTGGCGCAGGCGAGGTGAGGCGCGCCGTGTTGCGCTGAATATATTAGTACGAGCTATAATAAATTATCGAATTGAATTGAATTATCAATGCAATGGCAAAATTTATTAATTTATCATTTATTTTGTAAAACTTTTATGATAAATCTATATTGTATTAAGTTCTCATAAAATCATTTCATAATATATAAACGCAAAGGTTGGTAGTCAATATTTCGTAGCACTTTATTCAAATTCTAATGTCTCATATGCTTGGTATATATCTAATTAATATATTTAAATTAATTAATAATTTAATCAAAGTTACTAAAGTTTTACAAAGTATTGTGAAGTCAAAATTACAAAGATAGATTGATTCTGTGTAATTTGCGTTATAACTTATTTTCCAGCAGTTTAACGTAATTCCATGCCAAATTTTATTAAAATAGCTTCAGCTGTGAAAAACTAACAAACATACACACACTCCCACTTTGAGGTGATTGTTATGTTTATGCTCAAATGTAGTCAAATTATGGAATCAGTTTTTGGTCCACTGATACAGACCTGATAGAAAGTCATACGCCTGATCATGGCAGACTGGCATAGATTAAGACTAACAACTGATTAACTAATGGTTATTATTCTATATCAATGCCGCACTGCACCCGGAACCCGAGACAACAGATCCTTATATCTACCCGGTAATTTAATAGATACCTATATATTTTTACAACTTACAAAAACGAAAGTGGGTGAAGTAAATATTCAAAGTAAGGTTATAGATTTGAACGTCCGGCTTTCTGCTAGTACCTAGTAAGTACGGTGATTATAATAGCATGCTAAACACATAAAGTTTCTAGCTAAGCGGGTCAAGAAGATTGCTCCCTAGCAATTTCGGATCATGAATGTATTATTGTTACAATGAATACACAAACTATATAGCTATACCACATATTTTTGACGTGAGTAAATACAATTAGAGGGTTTAATAAATAGAGTAATTTATATATATTTGAAAGAGCTAAGACCAGCTGCGCTTTGATTAACAAGAACTTTTTAATGAATAAGATCCCTTGTAAGAGATTTTGATGATAACGCTTAACTTACACTTTAACTTAGAACAGAATATAAGAAACTGACTAGATTTATAAATGCAGTCAAATTATGATAAACATGTGTAAGTTTAAGATTATTATAATATGGAGAATTCAAATCCAAATCATATTACCTTTTGGTTTTAAAATATAGGTTTACTGTTTTAAAATACATTTTCCGGCGACATATTTTCATACAGAGCATAATATAGGTATACGTAGGAAATACAGAATTTTTATTTGAAAATTACTGAATGTATTTCCACGAATTCTCAGGACTTTAAAGAGTGAAATATAAACAATTTAAAATTAAATACTTTATTTCAATGCAAATTCAAAGACATGACTATACTAACCTAACATTGAATGTCTTTTGCGACCGCACGGGGAAGGTCAGTTGCAAACACTTTTATGTAAGACAGATAACCCATTCTTAACGGTGAATCTATTTCAAAACGTTATTTATATACAATGGGCTTCCCACGACATGGGATAGTGGTCCTAAAATTTATAGACAAACAACAAGCTCCCAACTCTGACAATATAAAAAATGTTTATCTATAATATGTAATTCTAGGTGATTGTAAACATGAATTACAATTTTAAACTGTCTTTATTGTTTTTAATGTTATGAATGTAATTTTGGTTTAATCAATTGAATGTTTTATTTTGTGTAATGTTTAAATGTTTTCAATCATAAATATTGTAACAAACCCAAAATAACATAGGATGGTAGGCATTAACAACGATAAACATACTTATATAGGAACTTTTGAAATATAAATTCATACATAGAAACACCCAGCTATACCGCAAATCGACAGACACAATCATGCACACAACTTCATGTTTGTACTGCCCGGGAATCGAAGCCGAACACTGCCTTACCATCTAGTTATGGGCATATATTTTATCAAATTGTCTGCAGCATATTTGATAACTAACTTTCATGGTTTTAACATAGGCAAATCTGCGATAAATACAGATAATTAAATTGCAGAAAACTGCCTTAGAATCTACCGCAATTTACAAAATTAGTGTACCATGCATTGCTAAGTAAAACATTGGCTCTAAGAGGAAATTTATGTTGTGGTTAGAACGTGTCTAGTTAATCCCCGCCGAATTCCTGGAAGCGCACAATCAGTAAGCTGAGACGTTAGAACTTTCATTTCCATATTCCTTCATGGCGTTGTTCCAGAAGCCTTCGAATCCGAGCCAGTGTGTAAACCTTCTTCTTTAACTTTCCAACTAAAGTTACTAATTTGTAACTTTACTCAGCCGTGCTTTACATTGGCAGTTAAATATCTAAAAGTAAGTATAATACGATTATTTTAAAGTGAGTGAATTTTAAATTATAAAGTTGCAATGTGGACACCGGGAGACGGAATGAAAACACGTATTGATGCGCCACTCTGAGTAATATGTCTATATAAATGCTTACAACTACGCTATATAATAACTTATGTCTATGTGGGAGGGAGGTTGCACACACTAACCTCCCCCTGATTTGAGAAAAAAAAGTTTGTTGAAGTTTTTTTTACAAACAATACTTAATATTTAATTTACCAAAAACTTATTCAGGAATATGATCACCAAAAAAAAAATCATCACACTTATTGGAATTACAATCGACAATTTGATATCTAAAACTACGAAAAAAAAATACATAGTTCAAAATGTAAAATAGTCGTAAAAATTTTATTTCCACATAACTCTATTATTACATATAAAATAGGTATAGCAGACAGTCCCTTCAATTAAATTTATTTTAACGAAATCATTTACAAAAACAATTAAATACTATGTAGGTATGTACTAATTGTACAATAAACTTTGAAGCCATAAACAGTTAATTAATCTACTCGTTCTAAACACGTGTCTAAAATTACAGTCAGATAAAAATCAAACAAAAAACAACTATCTATCATTACCATTTCTTATTCACTTTCTATTGAATACAATCTAAATCAACACTTCTCTTAAAAATCATCATTTCTATATCTATTTCCTTTGCATCACTTTCTCGGCACAGAGAGACAACACACTTATCTTATATCATTCCCTCATTTCATTCTAGGTACATTATATACCTCTTGGGTATTTTCATTGGGCCGGCCGGTCCTTAATATCACAATATCATTAGGTACATCTCATTAAGTCGACTTTACATTGACATTATATAGTCATATAACTGCACCACGTAGCTTTTTATTAGGGGCATGTTTTAAGATTACAAATCTCCAACTATTTTCACGGAGAGAAGCTCGTCTACACCATGATCAAATAAAGGATCTGTCACCCTAATTGACCTTGTACCATTATAAAAATAATAATCTTTACTTAAAAAACCAGTCAGCTTTCATTAAAGACATCTAAGGTCTCCAACATTTTCAATCTAAGGATTCTTTGCCGACTTTCCCACAATAATCTTTCGTGCCTTCTTCTATTTATTCAACTCTCATCTCTTTACTACTTTAACATAAAAGTCCTTTCAATAACCTTTATAAACCATACAAAAAATATTTAAATGTTAATTTACTTTTGGTGATCAGTCCAAGCGTAAAAAAAAAACAATTAACTAAAATAAAATTAACATCCATTTCACTAAATCTTTCATTATACATTAATCATTCATAAACATAAAATAATTCTTTTACTTCCATCTATTATTCAATCTTCATATTCAACTTTACAATATGTGCTTCGAAGAAAATTCATCCTGCATTTAAACACACAAATCAAATATATTTCCAACATACTTAGTATCAATCGGTATTCAACTATATTGAATTTCATTACAAAGAAAGCATAATCATTACAAAGTGTTTATTGAATTCTAAATTACTGTCTGCAACGCCGCGGTTGGTAACGACATTGGAACAAATTTCGCGACGAAAAAAACATATGAGTGAAACGCGCTACTAGGCTATGCAAATAATTACGTATCAGAAGAATTATTAATTAACACATACGAGCAACTTATATTTATAAATGAAATATATGTTTTCTTTAAAATGTAGACAAAACATAATAAAATAAACATAGAACTTTAGAATTTAGAAAATAATTATACCTATTTATCATTGCGTTTAAATTCCCATAATCAGCAACTCGTACTTCTTTATATTTAAAATGTATCTAATCTACTAAGATTATTTGCAAATTAATCGGTATTATTTCAAAAACATTATTATAAAATAAAACACGATGGGATACATATTGAATTGGAACAATTATAACATATTACCAAGCCAAGCGTATCATAAGATTCATAAGTTAATAATAACTATTAAATTATTAAGACATAATTGACCTGTCTGCTTACCTTATGCACTTAAAATGTAAAAAAAAAAAACTTAAATAAACATTTAAAAGTTATGAAATCTAAAAGTTCTAATTAAAAATAAACACTATCACCACACCGTATTACGTCTTTTAGTCTTATCTCACAAACACTTACTACACAGGCTCCATCCATATCGGAAACTAACTCCCGGCTGCTCCAACTTTGGATTCCAATTCTCCCGGCAGCCAGCAGTTTCTTACATCCTCCGAGACGAACTCACCCACCCAGCAAATTTTCTTTTGAACCAACCTCAATAGCGTCTTCCAGCATCTTCATGTTTTGTTTTTTTTTTTTTAATATAATTTTGCCTCGTCTGTTATTTAATACAATCCTAACTCTACGCGCAGCACTGCCCAAAGGCAGCACTGCAGGGCGCCATGCATGTGGACACCGGGAACGGAATGAAACACGTATTGAGTGCCACTCTGAGTATATTGTCTATAATAAATGGGCTTACAACTAGCTTATATAATAACTTATGTCTATGTGTGAGGGAGTTGCTTACACACACACAAGGTTCTATAAATTACTCTTTTTATTGCTTTTGCGCCGCTAGAACTTTCTTCATTAATTGCATGTCACGCAGTAGCTGTATTTCCCCAAAACATATTAATATTTTTAATGAAGGTGTGTCTTATTTTTGTCCATCTTGCACTACAGAATAGAGCGACGAATAGACGTATTTTTTTACACTTAAGAGTGACTAAGGCTTCTTTTGAGTCTCAAATCTAGGCTGCCCTCCCCCGACTTCCGTAAAAGGGAGTAAGGAGCATTCCCAATCATTAAGAGAGAAATCTCACATTCGAGTACATTAATACTTGTGTGCCACTAAAAAATATGCCCTATAAAAATAAAAGAGGGGGCGAAATTTTATATGAGACTTTTTCCAATTTTAAGGTTGGTAGCTATGATCGATGAAATGATATATAATACTTGAAACAGTATTATATATCATTAGTGTATATTAGTAGTATTATTAATAGTAATAATCTATAAAAAATAACTTTTTTGTTCTTATCAGGAAAGTGGAACAATGCTACTCTGATTCAAGCTAGTAAATTCTTAATCTTATATATTTACTTGCATGCAAGAGTGCATCACTTACCTTACGCCAATAGGTGAAGTATTTATTAAATGTTACCAAGCACCACATACGAGTAAGGTTCGAGCAGTAAAAAAGATATCAGATCTCATGTAGAGCTGAGCTTCTTCTACGCAACCTAACTCTATAGCTATAGGTATGTAGTTATGTATTAAGTACAATATAATGTAATCTACAGTTCCACAGTAATATTACAAAAGAAAGCCTTTTTCGCGTGACTGAATCAACGTAAAGCCGAACTTACAAAGCTGGCCCATATTTCAGAATCCTCTCGTTCGATTTGTATATTTTATGTCCATTTACTAAAGAAGACTAAAGATTTAATATCATGACGTTAAAATAAAATGGCGCACGGTACCAATGAAGAGTTTTCTATTCGTGTTTGCCTTTGTGAGCTTTTGTTTTATGCACTGCGAAACGGTTCAAGTTTCGGGAACTTGTCTGTGTAATGTTTCCTAAAGATGTCTAAAGAAGTCTGCGATAGTTATGCTGGCTTTTATGTTAAATATTGTTCTTTTCAATACACACTATTGACAAAGGTATTTTCAAAACTCAAAATATTTTGTGTATTAAAAATAATGAATGATTGTGATTCGTATTTGATTAACATTTATTTAAGTTTGTACAGTACTTATCAGTACATCCCTGTTCTTTCTAATAAAATAAGTACTTCTAAAAACAATAACATAAACTAACGAAGGTTCGTAATAATAATCATCTAATAGTTTTTTCATAGGCGCAAAAGACAACAAGTCACAAGTAAAGAAATAGCCATGTAGAGTGACTTTGTTATAATTATTTTATTATACGTGGTAAATCCGTTTCAGGAATCAGACTCGGTCCTTCAGTGGTGATTGTTGGTTAGGGGAGCGGCGAGCTACTTGTTTATTTATTACTTATTACCCCACTCAACGTCAAGTGGCGGGGAGAAGCCACAACATGACCTCACTGATTGAATATTAAACATTTCTGCCATTAAACTTAAGGTTTTTTCGCGGTTTGAAACCTTTTTCTGCCTACATTTGCTTGTACGAATTTTATTGAATTCATGCATTACAATACGAGTAGACACAATAAACAGCA
The DNA here is from genome assembly GCA_019425675.1 of Leucinodes orbonalis. Classification (NCBI taxonomy): domain Eukaryota; kingdom Metazoa; phylum Arthropoda; class Insecta; order Lepidoptera; family Crambidae; genus Leucinodes; species Leucinodes orbonalis. Next base: position 75,878 of record PQWD01000399.1, on the reverse strand, counting down.
AGACAAAGGGCTCAGTTTACTGCATGATATTCTTATTTCTTTCCATTTTAAACAGATATTTAACTTGAACTAGCGGAAAAAGCGTTATTATTAAGCATCTCGTAGTCTGAATGTCAAACAGAGTTTCTCTTTTAAATCATGTTAAAGTGATTAGTTATTGTTTCGGTAAGGTGTAGGCATAAATATAGTCCGTCGTAGAAGGTTTGAACCCACAATATAATTTTGCTCAATTCATATAACTTTCTTGTATCTACTTTTTTTTTTTAAATCAGAGAGATAGAACTTTCAAGAAATAAATATCCCTATATTGAAAAAAGCCTAAAAAGCACTTTCCAAAAATATAAATTACTGACATTAGTTACTTAAAACTACATTACCTATTGATTTTATAAAAACATACAGAAATATTGATTAACTTTGAAAACAAACGGTCATACAAGTTCTTTTTTTCCATATTATTTATAAAAACATTCTTTTAGTTACATAAATATATTTTATATGAGCTTAGTTCCAAATTACAACTCGTGAAATATTACTAGTACAATGCTATTAAAAAGATATGAAAGATCAAATTATACTAATCAGGGATAAAAGATCACGTAACGCGATCGCGTCTTACAAACAAATTAGACCTGCCACTCCAAGGTCCAACCAAGGTCCTAGGGTTAACTCCTTCGTGGAAGCAAAATTAGGAGGGAGGTCTCATTTCAGCCCGTTCAACGGGATAGGTATCCAGGCAACGATCATCACCGTGCTTTGCAGGTTTTCTCATGATTTCGTTCGCCATTAGAGCGTCGAATAATGTACATAAATATAATTCTGAAAATTCGAAAGGACATTGGTGCGTGGCGGGATTTGGAGGTAATAAATATTATGAACCAAATCACACTTGGTATAGCAATAGCTCTCGACTTTCGGAATAATACTAAGAGATGGTTAGTTAGTAAGTGAACGCCAGCCAGTCGGAAGGTAATTTGTGAGCAAATGGCAATCCGGTCCTTAATAAGATATTCATTATGTTGGTAAAGTTACGCAGTAGTGTAACTATCGTAGAGCCCATTTTTCTACTTACGTGACCAGGATAATAACAAACAACGTTACCAAAATTGTTACTTGAAAAATGTGTTTGCTGCTTTTATAAAATTCGACAACTACTATTTAATTAATCTATTAAAAGTACCTTTTCGGACTAAAACCCTTGAAATATTACCATGAATTCATTAAAATATAATTTAAGTCCAGTCCTTTGAAATTGACGAATTTATGATAATTAACGGTATGGCACTGTATCCGTGTTATTAACAATAAATAAATCAATTATTATTTTACGATGGGCGCTGTATCCTGTCCCCATGAAATAGCATACTTTATAAATAATTGTTTTCAATACATAATGAAACAAAAATATATTCATGGTTATATCATGGTTGCTCACTTATGGACTTGGTGATGGTTATGATATTAGAATTCATGGCCAGTGAGGCCAAAATGATCTCGAGTGGCGACTACGTAACAGTAGGCCGACCCCCAACCAGATGGATCGATGACCTGATTAAAGCAGCGGGTAACCGCTAGGGATCGGTACACTAAGTCATTAGTAGGGTTTCGTTTCACATTGGAAATAATAGGCTGAAATGATAATGATCATATTAAGATGATGACAGTTTACGGAAAGGCCGACCCATTTGGTTTAATGGTCGTCAGCTCTTACCAAAACCAAAGATTCCGGGTTCGATCCTGAGATTCAAGGATTGTGCTTGAAGTCGGCCAAGCCGCTCTAGGCCCGCGAGGACGATTAAGGCCTATTCACCCTGTACGGGTAGGCTCGTGCCCCTCGTTGGGACATTTATGAGCTGATAACTCAAATAATCAACTCAATAACTCAAATAATTATACTCATAAATAATACAGTTTATTTACATTTAACTAAGTAGATTTATCGTGGTACAAACATGTGTTAATTTTGTTTGATAACTTTTTGCCATCTTGTATGTGTGATCGTTACGTTATCCTATTGCGTTAGAATTTTCCTAAACAATTCTGAAGATATCGAAACAGGTGAAGGTGGAAGGTTAGGTCTGTACGGTGGATGCAATCAAACCTTCCAAGTTATCATGATGAAAAACCACACTATTCTGTATATTAAATGCCACCGTCAGTATAAATATTTATTATAGAAGTCGTAAATCTAGCTATCACTAGCTTTTACAACACAGTGACTAGGATCTGTCTTTTGTTCGATGATCTGGCATCTAAGCATGATACCATATTTCCTCATATAGTTTGGTGGTATTTAGGAACACACTCAAATTGTAATAAGAGAGCTCTGCTCTCTGTTCTTTGGTAAGTATGTAGTCTCAAAGTCTCCTCTTATGACATACAGTTAGAGAAGGAGTGAAAACAGTTGTCTTGACTGCCTTTTCCGCAGAAAGATTTGTTATACTTGATACATTCTGTCTTCGGGGAAACGTTTATAGTTAATGAAATTCGGTGAAGTTAATTACGTAATGTGACGAGTTTTCATAATCTTTACTACTTATACCCCATTTAGTGAAGCCGGGACTCGCGTAAGCCTATCTAATGAAGCCTCGTCGTGACTTTGATCCAGTCTAACGAGTTTTCCAATAGAAGCTCTTATTATTTTAAGACGTGTTCAAATAAGTAGAGACTAGTGATTAACGCTTTATTAATTTAAGATGCATCAAGTGTATTGAAATTCTTAGTGCAAAAATTATTATACTACTACAAGACAACTGTATTATACTCTGATATACATCACAAAATAAGCCACGAATTAAAAAATGAGGCTATAACGGCTGAAGAGATTATAACCATTGTTTATGTATAACCACAATACTTGCATAACTTGCATGTCCATACTAATATTACAAATGCGACAGTAACTCTGTCTGTCTGACTATTTTTCTATTTGTTACGCTTTCATTACTAAATGGCTAAACGGATTTTACTAAATTGGGTACGGTGATAGATGGTAACCTTGAAAAGGACATAGGTTACTTTTACCCCCCATTACCCTTAAATGGGGGGTGAAAGTTTGTATGGAGCATTTAGCAATTTTTAAAGGGAAAGTTAAAAATTGGTATGCGGACTATTTGTCACTAACAAAAAATAGAAAGAAAAAGAAGAAGCAGGGTAAAATTTATATATCCTTTTCGTAACCAGGAAAAGAGAACTGTGTTTTTCGAATTTAACGCATGTGAAGCCGTGGGCAAAGGCTAGTAGTAGAATAAAGTTAAAACGTCACCGCTTGAAAATGTTTAGAAAATCATTTTCAAGCAATAATTGCATTTTTTCAAAATCATTTGAATAAATGCAATTATTTTTTTAAAAAACATTAGCATTGCCAAACTAGAGAAGTAATTATATTTATGTTTACGTTTGCAGGCCTTCGACGCTCGAGACCAGTTTGACCACGAGGCCTTCGAGTTGGCCCACATCACCCACGCATAACCAAGCTCTGAACTCATTTCTTAAAAAAAATTATACAACTTTCATAAAATTTGTGAAAAACAAGGTAGTTCCTGGCAAACAAGAACGTGACTTCCACTTGGAGGTTAGGTTTATGTTTCCCAGGGACTACCCTCGGAAAAATGCAGATGATCATAAAGTGATAATTGGGTGCATTCCGATTTCAATTGTTAGTGGAAAATTATACTCATAAATAAAATCAAAGATACCGAAGATTGTTCAGAAATGTATGCTTCGTTTTTTAATTCTTTGTTTCCTTCGGAGACGCTGTTATTTATGCAAGTTTTAATACACTATATCCTTTCGCTTAGAATCAATAAAGTACTCCAATTCCTTCCGAAATCGGCCTAGCCATTTTAGAGGTCACCCTTAACAAACAGACAGACAAAAAATCTTTAAGTGTATGCTACTAGATATAATACTAGATGGCGGACTCGGTACTGAGTCGACTTGGTAGATACCACCACAGTGCCAGATATCGTCCTTATTCAATATTTTACATATTTCGATTCAATGGCACGGATAAAATCTATTTTATGTTTAATTTTTTGCGGACCGCAATGTTCGTGTCTTTTGTTTATTTTTACAATAGACTTTGTTCAGTTAGCACCGGATTTTGCCTTTTTGAAAAGGCAAGAACAAGCTCATACCGTCATTAATCAATTCACACTCCGTTACTAGCGAATATGAAAATGAATTGTAAGAATAATAAATTATACGTACCCAGTAGATAGGTTTCGAGGAAATGGTTTTGGAATACCATGTAGTAGGGATGTGAAAATGGTTTGAATCATATTAACCTTTCAATCAACTATACTTAGCTAGCTAATATTTTCATCCATATAATAATTTCAGGAGATAATATATTTATACACTGGCTAAATATTATAGATACTACATCATTAATGTATGTAAATTAACCGTATTTCAGTCCACCGAATACTGAATTTGGGTCTGGCGGACTGCCAATTCGGGCTGGATCAATATAATATTTGAAAACCTTAACCGATGTTAGCTACGAGCCTTTCTATGAGAAGACATTTCATATGAAGTGACGTTTTTCTTTTGACATGATAGCAATACCATTTTAATAGCAAAATAAACATCGTTTAAAAAATATGTTTTTACCTGTTGAAATTAATAGGTCTAAGTTTCATGAAAATAATATTTTACAAACTTTCTGTTCCTTACCTCTTTAAACTTCATAAGTTTAAAGAGGTAAGGCTAAAAAGGAGGCCACTTTTGCGTTTTGGTAACATATTTTTAGCCTATAAATATTACAAACTTCAAAAGTTTTTCTTCAAGTACTTTACAAAACTGCCGAGAACTGGGACAATTAACGATATTTTTAGGATATATACATACTCGTATTTCCATAGCCAAAAGCTTTACAGTAGGTACGTACTAACATGCTACAACATTTTGCTAAACTGTAGATAGGAGTCATTAGATCAAAATGTATTTTTGCAATTGATTTTTTTATTTGATACCAATTTACGCTAATGTTAACCTTAAATGCAAAGTTAACCTTTCTTACGACTGGAAATGTTACAGATTTTCTGAACTGGAAAAGGTGCAATGTTTTTAAGTAAATAGGTTTTCTATCTGTTAATCATAGTACATCTGTTAGTTATTATTGATAACTTGAAACATACTCGTGAGTATAAATAACCCTTGCTTTTATGAAGGCTGGATAGGCGTAGCAGGTAGTGTGTGCGGTAATTGCGCAATCGTTAGACGATTGCACAATTTAAGCAAATACCGTAACGGTCCCGCGGACTATAAATAAATAAATATTCCCTCACACTCACACAGCGCTATCCAGCCCCAAACTAAGCATTAGCCTGTAATATGGAGACTGATTAACGGGTAAGCATACTTATATACTTTTTTGTTGTAAATACATACATAGAAAACACCCCGACAAACTAGTGTTGCCTAAATTCAGTCGTGGTCTTGTTGTCTTGGTCTTGTTCTTGCATTTTTGCAAGACCAAATCCAAGACCAAGACCCCGTTTTTTTAGCAAAACCAAGACCAAGACTGACCTTGCAAGACTTAAGCAAGAACAAGACTAATCCGGCAATATTCCGGCAATACTCTTGCGCCTTGCAGCTAGGAATTAGCGCTATAACATTTCGGTGTATAGGTACGCCTAGGAATGCGCATTACGACCAATTTTAATAACTTTTATATTTCCTAATAAGAATGGGTCTTATGACGGTCTTGTAGATACGGACTTTTGTCTGCCTACTCAGAAGCTTGGACACCAACACCTTATGTAGGGCTGCACTACCTCGAAGAGCGTTTTGAATTCGGACGTCAATTTCCTCCGCTCTGGTGTTCATGTCCGTAACAGTGCAGCCCAGATATTTAAATTTACTTACTCCAATATACTTTATATCTCCAACATGTAGGCCTTCCCTTTTATCGCAGATATTTTTGCGGCGTTTCATGTGGAGATATTCTGTTTTTTCGTGGCTGATCCTGAGGCCTACAGCCTTCGCCTCTTCCTCTAGAACACTCGCTGCCTCTACCACCTGTTCGCGGTCTTCCCCTAACAATACAAGGTCATCTGCGTACCCTATCACCCTATGCTGCCCATTGAGTTGTAGCCCCGATTCTAGTGTCAACACTCTCTGAAGCACAAATTCCAGCACTAAGTTGAACAGCATAGGGGACAGGGCATCCCCTTGTTTTAGACCGGTATCGACCGCGAACTCGTCCGAGAGTTCTCCTGCTACCTTAACTCTCATCCTGCTGTCCCTCGTGGCCACCTCTATTAAGGTTACCAACTTATTCGGGATCTCAAAGCTACGGAGGATGGAGTAAAGTGCATTTCGGTCTATAGAGTCGGTTGTGAGGCTTGGACACTAACACTTAAAGAGGAGGATAAACTTTTAGTGGCGGAACGGAAAATCCTCCGTAAGATCCTGGGTCCAGTGCAAAGAGGGGATGGAAGCTGGAGAGTCCGTAAGAATGTGGAGATCCAAGAACTAGTAGCCGAACCAAATATCCTTGGAGAAATAAAAGCCCACCGCCTCCGATGGCTCGGCCAGCANTAGTGCGGAACGGAAAATCCTCCGTAAGATCCTGGGTCCAGTGCAAAGAGGGGATGGAAGCTGGAGAGTCCGTAAGAATGTGGAGATCCAAGAACTAGTAGCTGAACCAAATATCCTTGGAGAAATAAAAGCCCACCGCCTCCGATGGCTCGGCCACTTGGTTAGAATGGGGAGATCGGGGAGTACTACGAGCATATCTTAGACAACAGAGTGGACGGCGTCCAGTCGGTCGTCCCAGATATCGCTGGAAGGATATGGTGGAGGCTGATCTGCGTGAGCTCGGGATCGAAAACTGGGCAGAGGTTGCACAGGATAGAGACCGTTGGAAGTCTCTCGTTTCGGAGGCCAAGACTCACTTTGGGTCGTTGAGCCATTAAAGTTAGTTAGTTAATGATAATTTTTTGCATCAGTACGACTGCCAATTGATTAAAAACCGGGTAAAGGAAAATGAACAAAAGCCATGCGAAGAATCCACTGGCCACCAAACCTTTGAGTCAAATGCACCTTTTATATTTACCACATTGATATTTAACATAATGATTAGCTAAAACTATGGGTTTTACATATTGAAAAATATAAATTACTCTTATGTTATCTTTTTTAACGAGTCCTCTGATGTAATATGAAGCACAGGAGATTTATCTATTCGACGAACCATAACCGTACAGTTACGAACCCAACAAAAAGCGTAGTTTTTCTCTCTTGCCCTTAATTTTGCCTGCTGAAGTAGATACTAGTTCTTTGAAGATAAGTGGTCGTTTGCATAAATTTGACTTTCAGACCCAATAAAGCCCACTTCGCTCGCCTTTATATTTTTATGGTTTCTCAGAGCTGCTAGGAAGTCGTCTTTTTTATATCTAGATTGGAGCTTTAAGATGACTGGTTCAGGCTTTCCATTTGCATCACCTTTCACTGCAACTCTGGTAACGAAATCAATATCCGTATCCACATCTAAATGAAAAGAACAGTACTCGGCGAGGCGTTTTACTGTTGTTAAAGTTCTCTCACCACTTTTATACGGAATCCCATTAAATTGGATATTCGAACGTCGAACTCACTGATCATTTTTACCATTGGTTGTCACCAGATTTTTAATAACATCCTTTAGTTCATTTACTTCAGTCTTGACATTTTCGATCGAAACCAGCTGAGTCTCTACTTCTGCCACTCGTTGAGACAAATCGTCTATTTTTGAGTTAAACGCCGACTTCAGATGCGAAATATCCTCCTTAACTTGCTTCAAATCGGACTCCATTTTCTGAAATGTTTGGAATTGCTTTTGAAGTTCGGTGACTCTATTCAATATATCATGTATCATGTCATCCTTTGAGAGTGGCGTAGGACTTTGTGATCTTGATATACATGTTATTTCTACTGCAAGCCCCGTCGATAGACTAGGTACAGCTGGGGATCTAGTATTTGATGGTGAGGGGCTTTGATTCTGGGACTGTGGGTCATTAGTATCACGGCAAGTTGCACAACGCCACGAGTCTCTGCCATCTCCTAGCCTCTCAAATCTTCGCTCCGAAGTGCCGCCACATTTAAAATGGTATTTTAATTTACATGATGTGCATTGAGGTCCATGGCCGACCGCGTTCCGGCAAGTGCCACACTGACTAGTAGAAAACATGTTGAGAAACACTGCCTATTTGGAAAGGATTGCGAAATAGCCGCTCTGCAACGAAGCGCGCGTGTTTATCCAACGATACCTTGAACAGTACTGAATATATATAACGTTACATATGTGTCCATCTATATTCCTTACCCTTCCTCCGTAATTTTTGACGAATTCGAAAACTTGATTCAAGGCCTTCCTAAGCCTATTATAATATTAGGTGACTTTAATGCTCAGCACCAGGCATGGGGAAGTACAAACTCCAATCATTATGGTAGTAGAATCTTAGATTTCATAGATGAACATAATTTGTGTATTTTAAATACAGGTCTCCCAACTCGACGTACCCTTTCTCATGAAGGTGTCAGCGCCCCAGACATTTCGATCTGCTCTCCCAGTTTAGCATCCTCCTTAACTTGGACCACGTTATCTTCAACCTTTGGTAGTGATCATTATCCAATTCATATAAGTTTTCCATCAATTGGTAAATCTACCCATCTCCGACCCCACGAATGCAATTCAATTAGATAATGCTAACTGGAATTTATTCAAAGAAAAAGTAGAGGAGAAAATTTCGAGTCTCCCTGAGGTAACTCATAGTAATCAGTCTGCATGTTCTGAAGCATTCGCTTCTCTTTTGGTACAAACTGCTAGGGAAATGTTTCCAGTTAAAGGTCGTCGAAACCCTAAGCTTCCTTCTCCTCTTTGGTGGGATAGTGAGTATTCAACAGCAATCAGAGAAAGAAAGAAGCTGAAAAACGATATTGTGCTCATTCTACAGAGAAAATTTTAATATTTTATCTGAAATCATCACTAGCACAAGAAAATTGCTCAAGCAAAAAAAGTGGGAAGGTTGGAGATCCTTTTGCTCTTCCATTTCTCCTAATACTCCTCCAACAATTGTATGGAGTAATATCAAAAGATTTAGGTCAGCTTTTAAGGAAACGAATATCTCTCATCTTCAAGAGCAGGTAGCTGAGGACTTTGTAGATAAACTTGCTCCTCCATTTATCCCTTAGATAACTGTTTCCAGCCCATTATCTTTACCTGTAATGGACGAATGTTCTTTATCTGCACCGTTTAGTTTTGATGAACTTAAAGGTGTACTGTCCACATTGAGGAACTCAGCCCCTGGTAGTGATGGTATTCCATATTCATTTGTATGTCACTTAGATGACTCCAGCCTACATATTATTTTCCATAATTAACTCATGTTGTTGACCGGTATTGTTCCTTCTGCCTGAAATCTCAGGATATAATTCCAGTTTAAAATCCAATAAATCTCCAAATTCTGCTTCTTCTTATAGACCAATTGCACTTTCTTCGGTCCTTATTAACATAGCTGAACATTTGTTAAAAAACCGTTTACACTGGTTCATAGAAAGCAAAGGGTTGTTAGGGAATACTCAATCCCACCAAAAACATTTGTAAAAATCTAGTCAGTCTCGATGGAGCTGCTTGATTATCTCTAAAAAGTAATGAAATCAAGACAAGACGTGCCAAGTCTAAGGTTCCTTACTGCAATTAATTAATTATTATGGTTGATGTTGTATGACTTGGCCGTTGAAGAGTAAACAAGGATACAAAACTGGGTGCTTCATGACACCATTGCACCAATCTGTCGCCAGAACCGCTACCCATTTAAGGTAAAAATTTGCCACTTGGAAAACGGTGATTCAATAGCCCATCGATTGTAGGCTTGATAAAGCCACTAACGTATAAAGAATGTTCAACGGCCAAGTCACACAACATTTACCATAATAATTAATTAATTGCAGTAAGGAACCTTAGACTTGGCACGTCTTTGTCTTGATTTCATTACTTTTTAGAGATAATCAAGCAGCTCCATCGAGACTTGGCTAGATTTTTTACAGAATGTTTTTGGTGGGATTTTACTTCTTTTTGTAGAAACTTGAAAGGAATATTAGACGACCCATTGGGTGTAATGGTTGAAACGTCGGCTACTACACCAAGGGTTCCGGGTTCGATCCCCGGGCAGTACCTACAAATATTTGTGTGCACCAACATGTCTGTTTGTATTGGTCTAGCGCGCTCGACTTGGCGGGGGCACTACCGTGCCCCCCGATTTTTGACATCGATGAAGCGGCCCACCATGTTTAAAAGGCGGTATGTCAATCTCTTATAGTTGGCTGGTCTCTTTTGTTATCTAAGCAGGGTCAGGTACTCAGATCTTCGATTATCCAAGTTATTATAGTTTTCCCTTTATGTAACCATTAAACCCTGACTCTGTACCAATTTCAGCTCTGTGAGTTAATGGAAGTACTAGTTCTATTTTATGATCATGAGTGAGTGAGTGTCTGTCGAAAATGCGAAACTTTGCTTTCGCTTAACGTCGGAACTAAATGACCTACAGACTTGGAATTTTGGATTTAAAGTAAGTTATTATATCTTACTAGATGACGAAAATTTAGCGCTCTGGTATTATCCAAAGGTTCTTAAATCGGGGCCTGAAATGCGGCGAAATGGATCTATAAAGGATGGTACGGCAGTGTTTGCTTCGCGCTCGACTTGGCGGGGGCACTGCCGTGCCCCCAGATATGGATTTAGAAAAGGCAGAAGCACTGCGGACAGTTTAGGCATTTTCACTAGTGATATTCGTTTAGCTTTTTCTTCTAATAAATCTCTTCTTGCCGCGTTTTTAGATATTAATAATAATAATCTTTATTGAAACCAAATTACATGTTTTCTAGTTACTATAACGTTAACACCTGCAATGTCAAAGACTGTGTCGCAGATGCTAGCGCCCTCACAATAAACGGGTGTTTCAGACAGGAGCTTTATATAATTATAACACTTCTTATTAAATAGTATAACGAATAAAGACAAAAGTATCTGTATAATAATATTTATGAAAGTAAGAAAGATATGTGTGGGTGAAAGTGCTGGTGTAATAGTTTAAGTTTGCGTGCGTGTTATGTGTGTGTGTGTGTATGTGTGTGTGTGTGTGGATGTGTGTGTGCGTGTATGTATGCATGTGTGTTGCCAGAGCACAGATTCTACTTTATTAAGGCCTCAACTCTATCATAGTCGAGGCTTAGGAGATATTCTTTTAAGATAATGTTGCATTTGAATAGAGGCATTGAATATATATTTAACTCTTTATTTAATATATTATATAATAGCGAGGACAAGTAATCGTAATGGTGCTTTGCCAATACCAGCCGGTAGCTCGTTGTAGTACACACTTTATCTTTTCTTCTTTTGTTGGCAAAGAGATCAGGAACAAATACTAGGGATTTGTGTTTACGAAGAACAGTATTCAAATAAATAATTTTTATGGAAGAACTGCCAGAAATCAAAGATTTGTTTGGTCGGATATCTGATCGGTTTGTAAGCCATCACTTTCAAGACTGCCTTTGCTCTTTCAAGCTGATGATTTTAGTCTTTCCAGCTGCACCCCAACTAGTAATGCAGTACGTAATAATGGACTGCGCTAACGCCAAGTAGACAGTCCTTAGAGTGTTCAAATCAGCTCCAACTCTCAGTTTACTGAACACGAAGATAAGCTTACGAACGCGCATTGTTACACAATTAATATGTTGAGTCCAAGACAAAACACTATCAATCATTACACCTAAATATTTGATATTGTGTGTACGCAATATTCTAGGGCAGGAACAGGGATGCTTGTTGCAGTTGTGAACTGATATCTCAAACGATGAATCTGGCTTCAAAGTGAGTTTAGGAGCGAATGTAATAAAGTTCGTCTTACTTGGGTTGAGAGTCAAAGATTACGGGTTAACCACCCCCACCGAGCGCATAGCTGATTCTGCGCAAGTACGTGTCTCGTCCCAACTTTGTCCATGAACAATGATTGCCGTGTCGTCAGCGTATGACTATTTTACTATTATGCAATTGTAACATACACAGATCATTTATATAAATCAGGAACAAAGTCGGGCCGAGGACACTTCCCTGTGGCACGCCGTACGCGACGGATTTTGCCTGACTTGTGTAGTTGCAATTTTTACATATTAAATACTCTAACACCGATGCGTTGAAGTTTAATAGTAGCAAGGAACAGATACAGTGTCAAATGCTTAGTAAGATCTAGGAATACACACAATGAGTTTAATTACTATTTAGTTATTAACTATCGTACTAGTTAAACTTAAAACTGCGTCTTCTGTCGACTTTCCATACCTAAAACCGAATTGGTTTGATGCAATCACTTAATGAGTCTTTTATTATCAGCTTTCTAAATTTTTGAAAGTATAGGTAAAACTGATATAGGTCTGTAATGTTGAACTGTATCTATCTCCACTCTTGTAAATTGGATGGACTAACCTGAGGTACCCCCATGTGCAGAACAGCACCAGGAGAACTCTTACCATTAACATTAACTTTTTGGATTCTGTCGGACAATATGACTCTAAAAGTTTTAATGCACAGTCCGACACACCGTAATGTCTCAACTTAATCAACAACGTTGCATGATCTACACAATCAAAGGCTTTGGATAGATCACAAAATATTCCAATGGCATCCTGCTTATTCTCCCAGGGTCAATATGGTTTGATAAGTGCGACCCCAGCATCAGTGGTATTTTATTTTTAGTAAAGCCAAATTGTTTTACATGTAATATTCTATTCATATTAAAATGAGCAATTAATTGATTAAAAATAATTTTCTCGTAAATTTTACTTAATGTTGGTAGGATCGAAATGGGTCTAAATTGATGGATCGCTTTTGTCACCTGCTTTAATAATGGGATTAATTTACTGTACTTCATTAAATTTGGAAAAATACCTTCATCTACACAATTGTTAAATATGATTGCTAAGTGGGGGACTATCAATAATTGATTTAATGATATTTACTGATATACCCACAAATCTTCAGTTTTCTTCATATTTAGTTCTTTAAAAGCTTTTATAATAGTGTTTGAGTTAATATACGTAAAGCTAAATTGGTTATTGCATTTATCAACACTTGATATCAAACAATCTCTAGCAATAGATGAACTAGAACTTAACTGGCAAGTAACTTTACATGGAGCATTAGAAAAGAAGTCTTCAAAAGCATTAGCTACTTCGGAGTCATTGTTCAGAACATTATTGTCAATGTTAAGAGAAAAAGTATTATCAACTTGCTTGGTTCTTGAAGTCTCCTTATTAATAATATTCCATGTAGTTTTGATTTTATTGCTAGCATTTCTAATCTTATCGCGCAAAAAATTAGATTTGGCGGCTAAGCATACTTTTTTGAAAATCTTCGAATAGCGTTTTACATAGTTGTAGAATTCAGGGTTATTTGAAGAAGCCCTCAAACTATATAAATCATATAATCTTGATCTACTTCTGTAGATGCCTGGTGTGGCCCATTCACTGAATTTTGATTTAAAATTATTCACTTTTGTCATTTTAGTAGGAAATATTTTATTAAATGTATTTTTTATAATAGTAAATAAATTTTCATACAAATTATTAGCATTTTGGTTCCCTAACTTTAATTGTGAAATTTTTCATCAATAATAGATTTGTACCTAAGAATGCGGTGTTTATTTATTGGCCTATGTACAATGTTTATACTTTTAGAGACATGACAATGTTCAAACTGTGCTAATAGTCCACTGTGATCTGATTGTAAGCAATTTATAACAGATTTACTCAAAACGTTTTGTTCACAAAAATATTGTCCAAACAGGTGGCTGTAGTAGGAGTGACTCTTGTTGGTTCAGAGAACTGATTTATTAAGTTATTGATTTAAAAAGATTTAAGAACCTAACAGAGTTTTGTGTTGAATCTAGAATGTTAATGTTAAAGTCTCCACATACAATCACCTTCTTGGAGGATTTGCAAGTTTTTGAAGCACTTCTTCCATAGTAGACTCAAACAAAGCATATTCTGATGAAGGAGGTCTGTATACACAAATAATTATAAAGTGCTCGAGCTCTATGCATGACAATTCAATAGTTCGTTCTATTGAAAGTCCTACTATGTCCTTTCTATCCTTAAATTTTAAATGTTCGTGCACTAATAATAATGATCCACCTCTGATAGCTGAAACTCTCATGAACGAGCTACCAACTTTATATTTATCAATACTTATTATGTTATTACTATTTAGCCAGTGTTCAGTTAAACCTAATATATGTATATCTTTGTGTTCCAGGAATAAACCTACTTCTAATTCTTTGCCAGAGAAGCCTTGTATATTCTGGTGTACCAGATTTAAATGATTTATCACAGGTTTCTCTGTTGTCACAGTGTTCAATAAATCTGGAATGCAAGAGACTTCCTCTATTGTCTTATTAACTAATTTAAATTATTTGGAACAAATTCCAAAGTCTTAAAATTACATAAGTTATTGTGCTCAATAAAAGCAGGTAAAATAGCCAAGTTGTTGGCTAAATGTTTAAAATAAAATGATAGCGAGTTTGCTATTTGTCTTTTGAAATAATATGAAATATAATAATTATTATCTTTACTCACATAGCAGTTAATATTTTTAAGTTTATTAATGTCAATCAAGTTAATAATTTTACTATTGGAAAAAGAAACCATATCCAAAGTCAAATTTAGTCTATGTCTAATATTGTTTTCTTCTTGGGTTACATTCTGGCTATAAGGCAATGTAAATAAAATTATTTTGTCAACATTTAATAAGCTTAATGTACTACAGTAATGTAAAAGTTCTTTTTTGTTCATATGACCCCGGTTACCAATTAATATGATTAAAGTTGTATTATTTACAAATGTGTAATTCGATATTTTTTCTATTAAAGTACTGTAAGTTAATCCAGGCATACAGTGGTTTAAAACTGGCTGACCTAAAGAATCACTTAGTAATTGGCCCATATTCTTGCCCATTGTGTCACTAAACATCACAATATTATATCTTACATTATTGTCTCTATTGGGAGCCTGATCAGGGATGCTGGATGATAATGAGGATGAACTAACACTAACAATTGGGTCACTTTGTGCACAAGAACTAACTGAGCAATTCGAGATGGGAATTGGCAAATCTGGACAGCACATCATCTGTTTTAGTGCTAGAATATGTTCAGCATTTTCTTTTTTATTAATATTATACCTATGTGTAACTACTTCTAGTTGTTCTTTTAAACTATTTATTTCTGATTGAAAAGCATTAATTTCTGTTTCATGTTTGGTTAAATTGGTTTTTAACATCAATGAATACACATCCAACTCATCGCCTAACCTTCTACGTTCATTAATAAATTTTACATTATTGAACTTTTGTTTTTGTTGTTTTATCAGCTTCTTTGTTTTGTTGATAAACTTATTAATTTTAATATATTTTTTACATTTATTTTTGCTCCATTTATGTTTACCTCTGTCCTCTTTTGGTGTGGAATTAATACTAACATCATTAGTTAAATCAATAAAGGCAGGGGAATTTATTGGTACAGTAGACACCATGTTAGGTGCATTGTCTACCAATTCTTCAAAAAGACTTTGGTTATGTTTTGTAACAAGGTCCAGTTTATCTGTCTCCATTTTTGTGACTCTCTGATCCTTTTAATAAATTATCTCCTACAAAAATATACAATATTATAGCATTTATAATTCATAATACTAATATCAAAGTGCATATTTATAAAAATAAAATTATTTACCCTCCTGCCGAAGTCCCTAAATATTAAAGAAAACCATGATACATTGCTGGACATCTAGGAATTAACGAATGCTTAATCGTATAAGGAAACCTATTTATTGGAAAGGTATGCAATCTGATATTGAAAATTATGTAAAAAATTGTAAATTAGCCAAGTAAATAAACCTTTACGAATTTCTAATAAAGCACTAATGGAAATACCTCTACTAGTATAGACCCTTTGAAGACTAGCTCTAGATATAGTAGGTACTTTACCAGAAGCTGCCTTCAGAAATTCAGATTCATCTAACGCTACAAGATGATTTAACTAAGTTTTCATGTGTTATCTATGGTTACATCCACAAGTGATGAAATGCACGTAACCTTACATTTTATGTCACTCTTGGTTTCCCTAAAACTATTTTATCTGACTTAGGTACCTTTTTACATCCGAATTATTTAAACAAGTAGCTGAAATTTGTAAAATATAAACTTTTTTAGTACACCATACCATCACAGACTAATGGAGCACTAGAGCGTAGCCACGCTACCTTAAAAGAATATCTTAAATCATTTGTTAACGAAAATCAAAACGATTGGCATTGTTATTTAGCCACTGCTATTTTAACTTATAATACAACACCTCATACTACTACTCAGTTCACACCATTTGAACTTTTATATGGTTATAAACCAATAATTCCTAATGTCACGATACGAAGATAAATCTAATAACACTTACCACGATATGTAAGAGCTTTACAATATCGAATGAAATTTAGTAGAGAAAACGCAATTCAAATATTATTAAAGCAAAGAAAATTCTAAGCAATATTACGATCAATCTAGTCGTAGTACAAACTATAAAACTGGTGACATGTTTATTTAAAACATCACCACAGGCTTCGTAAATCATTATCTCCGATATGGAAGGGCCCTTACAAAATTATCAAGTTACATAATAAACATAACGTCTCATTACAGATAGGTCGTAAGCATGTCAAGTACCATCCCAATGAGATTAAACCTGCTAAATCATCCTAACTCGTACTATTATTTTATTTCAGAATTTTATGCTATGGATGTCACGCCGAATCAACAATAACCTATAACGCACAGCCCTGGCATATATTTCGACCCATTAATTCAATTTTTTTATATGATTATTGGAAATAATTACTATATTGATGTCATCTCTGTTGATCCTTTCTAAATAGTATCGAAAATTTAATCGTAAACCTTAAATCTATGTATTAAATCAAACTTCAACGATTTTATTCAATGTAAAGATATTATAAACCCTATTGAAATAACATTAGAGTCCAATTTTATGAAACTCAATTCTCTAGCGCATATTATATGACCTGACTCACCAAATCGTTACAAAAGATCTCTCGAATTTGGAGGTGAAATACTTAAGTTCTTTTTCGGCACATTAGATGCAGAAGATGCACGAAAATATGATGCTGCAATTGAAGCTAGCCAAAAAAGTGATTCCGAATTATTTCATTTGATCAAAGACAACATACACGTTGTTAAATCTACTATTAATTCATTTAACTCTACTATAACTAAATATTGATAACTAAATATTGATACAGAGATTAGCTTAAACAGATTCAAACTACATTGGAGATAAAACTCAATACATAGCATATACAGTGCCACACAGCACGCGATATCCATAAACCAACTGATTTTCCTATCAAATAAAGGGTATGAGCTATGTGTTTGAAAAGGTGATAGGTTATTTATTGCACAAACATTAATACCTTGCGATATTAGACATGTATTAAATATGTATATAAAAGTATTAAAAGGGTACTTTTTACATAAAGTAATTCGTTGCATAATAGTGGTTTTATGTATGTGTTTGATTTGCGTGGAGTGATTAAAAATATACAATTATGTACTTTGTTTATATGGCACGAGGTACAAACTATAAGATGGAGTGTCTGTGTTAAATGGTGTGTATGTAAGGACATGTAGTACTATTATATTAAATATCGGATAAAAGTTTAAAGTGTTTAGTAAATGATTCATACTGTATGTTGATAAAGTAGCTTCTTGTATAATGGTTGTTTTTGTATGGGTTTGATTTGTTGGAATGATTAGAAATATATAATTATTTGTTTAAATGGTACAGGGATTAAACTATAAAGCGGAGTGTTTAAATGGTGTGTTGAAAAGATATAATGTACTATATATTATATATTAATAAGAGTTTATGTTATAAGTGTTTAGTATTTGGTTATGCTGTAATTTGATTTGTTGTGTGTAGAATTTGTTTGTTGTATAGAGTAGATTGTTTATGTTAAGTAAGTTATATAGATCTTACAACTTTTGGAGGGCACATAGTTGAGCTTCGTTTTTGACCAGGATGTACGGCGTCCCTTCTTTCTTTTTAAGGTAGACATTCTGTTTGAGGTCCAGCAAAACTGGTACTTTTCCTGTCTTGCGAGTTCTCGGGCGAGAAAGTGCAATCTTCTGGACTTAAATGTCAAGTTCTCTGAAAGGAACAATGGTGATCCGTTGTTCTTTATACCCAAGTGACTGACGATCAACTTTCTGTTTTATTAAATTGTCGCGCCGTGTTTAAGAATTTATGCTTCAAAAGGGTGTTAATAGTTCCATAACAAGAGTAGACTTGGAAGAATCCTTCTTGTTAGGTATGCGGTATCATCACGCAAATCCGATGGCTGCATAGGGATCTCCATTTGTTTTGCAAGACAATGGATATAATTGAACAGAGTTTGTTTGTTTCATGTTCTATTTGTGGAACAAACTTAATTTAATACATGTCTTTTTTATAGATTTTCAATAAACTCACACCGTTCTCCACTTTGGAGATTGTGTTACTAGGTCACTCCTTTGCCCCTCCAGGCTATCTATTTTAGTCTGCAGGACTTGTAATTGATCATCATAAAGTCAAGGATTTTTCTATGTCTTGATTTGAGTTGTTTATGGTTGTGGTGTAGTCTTGACCTCATTGAAATTTTTAGTTAATGAGTCGAATCTTGTGTTTTGGTTTTCTACAAACTCTTGAAATAAATTTCGCATCTCCATTTAAAAGCTGTTAACTCGTCGTAGTTTTCTCCAGATAGGTGTCGTCGCTTATCTCTCACTGTGATGCTGGGTTGTTTGTTGTTTTCTGTCTTGGCGGCACATAGGTTTGGATCCGAGGCCGACGTTAATTTCTTCAGCGGTGACGAGCGAGGAATTTTTATTTGTTAATATAACAAGGAGAAGGCAAACAAGTTGTTTATGACTTTGATGCGATGTGTATGGATTTTTTCCAAAATGTAATCAGTTTTTATCTTTATGTAGTTGAGCTAAAGTTCGATATGCTATGCTATATACGGAATAATATTCCCCCCCTTAGGAATAATATTCCCCCCCCTATAAATAGCAACATCTAAATTTTCTTTTAAAAAACTATAAAAATACGTTATTGGAGAAACCAGGTTAAGGAAACGTTTGGAAGGCTTGGTGGCGGGCAGCGTGGCGCTGATAAAAAGATAAAAGAGTAGTACCCCTTTTTTAATGTGTTATTGTACACACACACACTGTTGTTATTGTTTTTGTTTATGTTTTTGTTTGCATGCCCGAGTGTTAGTTTTTTATCTGTTTAGTGTCATTTTCTCTGGTGTGTTATATTCTGTATGTTTAATATTATTAACCAATTGTTTCTATGTGTGTCTCAACAAACAAATAAACGTTTTATCTATCTATCTATCTATATGCGTTGACTCCGTCGCTAGTCGATGCTTACCGCAGAGCTTGTATAGGTGTCTTGTTAATTGGACGGGTCGCGATGATTTCTCGTAAACCACCTTTCCATCCAGTCTTATGAGACCTATGTATTGTTTCTTAGATTTGCTGGCTGCGTAAATGGTAAATCAAACTTTGACAGCTAATCAGTTGTATTACGGCACTTTTTTGCTTGTGTGTTAATAAAATATTTTGCGAAAAATTGGCAAGGATGCACTAAACACGCGACTGATCTGCTCAGCGGTCCGACGGGAAAAGGATGTTGCATTGCTGTAATGAACTCCTCATACTTTGAGCATAGTGACCCAGCGTTAAAGAAACCAACTTTAAAATTCTTAGGTCTAATCATTTTAAATACATATTACATGACAATGTATTCTGCTTGTATGACACTGTTTGAAAATTACTTATTGTAAAATAAAAAATAATAATCAGTACCTTGCTAAAATATATTGTGGCTACCCTAATAGATTTTAAAATGTTTTTTAATAAATAGATAGATATATAATAAAAATGTGATACTTTTGAATGAATAGATTGAGAGTGTTACACCCTACTATTAAAAATAAATGTAAATTAACAAACATAAATGAGCTGATGAGTCTTAATCTTTCACAAAATAAACAGAGAGCTTTGTTGTTTTGAAGAAATGAACCTAACTGGCTTTTGGTTTCCTTACTTATAATTATTGTTTTACATATAGGTACACACAGACACGTTACACAATAAACAACAACACAAATGTCACACAACTAAAATATAAGACGTTATAGGATTTCCTTGCCGCCAAACACGTTGATGATGTCTGCCTCGGAGCCAAACCGATGTACTGGCTTGCCATCCCCCTGACGTGCAAAGATGCGGCCCCCTCTCGTCCATGAGTATCGCCACTGCTGTGCGCGGCACTCCTCGCGCACCCGATAAAAAAGCTGTCGATTCGTACGAGTGAGACGCTCGTTGATAAATACACGAGGCTGTGCTGTCGCGGCCAGGCCTACGCGGCGCACGCGCGCGCCCGCTCTCGCCCGGCGGCGGACCCACGCGCTCCGCGAACACCACGTCGCGCTCTTCCAGCGGCACGCCCAGCCGCGTAGCCAGCACGCTAACAGCGTGGACCACACTCTCGCCTTTCTCTTCCGGAAGATGACCTATTTCGAGATCCGACTTGAGCGCCTCCTGGTCTCGATTATTGAACTCGGCCCTGAGATCCGCAACAGTGCGTTCCAGCTCGGCGACTCTCTCCGACTCCCCGCTCTGAGACACCAAAAAAAGGTTGGACGCACTGGAGGTGCGTCCAACCTTTTTTTGACGATATCGAAGCGTTCCCCGACGGCCGAGAATGATTCCCGCAATCTCACCATCTCCTTCTGGAACTCACGCATCTCTGAGATGCAGCTGGCAAATTCACGTCGGAGTTCTGCAACAATTGAGGCATCGGACTGGTTCTGTACCACTTCATTGGGCACAATTGGCGGGGAGGCCTGCATTCTCCGCTTCTGCCTTCTGCTTCCTACCTGCTTTCGAGCACTATTACCGTGAGAGGCAGATGGTACATCCGTGTCTGAAGAGCATAAGTTATTTCCAGAAACAGGAGACCACTGATTGTTTGGCATCTTTGCCGTTTATTTATATATATGCACTACTTGTATATAAATGTAACTGTTTACAGTACAAGGCGGTAAAAAAAAGGTGTATACAAAGAGTCTTTATTAGGATTCGAACCCGCGCTTTCCTAACGTTGAAAGTAGGTATGTTACGCACTGAGCTAAATGAACGATAGTAATATCTGTACTAATATATAAAGCTGAAGAGTTTGTTTGTTTGAACGCGCTAATCTTAGGAACTACTGGTTCGATTTGAAAAATTCTTTCAGTGTTAGATAGCTTATTTATCGAGGAAGGCTATATATCATCACGCTACGAGTAATAGAAGCGGAGCAACAATGAAGAATGTTTCAAAATCGGGGGTATTTTTTCATACTTGGAGCTTCCGCTGCGTACTGTTAGGAGACCGGCACTGATTGGCTTTTTAAAAAAAACTAATATTTTCCAACACTAAGTTTATTGTCAAAAATACAATTAACTTTCCCTAACTGACTTCCCTATTTCTCACAGCGAGAGTTAACCGCTTTCCGCGAGTTCCAGAATCTAACTAAGGTTGAAGTAAAAGTGAATTAATGAAGAGCAAAATGCTTACTTGCAAAATAAATGTATGGAAAAGTACAAGAATGAATATTTGTATTTATCAGCAATAAGTCCATATTATATCCGGTAGCGTATAGACCGGTAGCGATCACCGTATGGTAAGAGGCACGTTAAATATTAATGTTCAACTGGAGAGGTCTCGCCTGATGAAGTCTACGCTCCGACCTAACGTGCTTCAAATCAATAACCCCGAGAGCTTTCAACTCGAACTGCAGAATCGCTTTGAAAGCCTAGAGAGCTGCGTAACAGTGGACGATATAAACAGCGGGCTAGTGGAAACTCTGCAAACAGTTGGGTCTAAGTTTTGCAAGGGACAACGCAAATTAAGACCCAATAAACTATCTCAACAGACTCTCGATCTCATGGCGACAAGACGACAGATGAAACTGCAGTCTTCAGACGACGCGTCACAATACCGGCAGCTTAATAGACGTATATCCAGCTCCTTGCGACGCGATATTCGTCGCTTTAATACAAAGTGTATTAAAGAGGCGATCGAACGGAACAGGGGTTCCAAGGTGTTTGCAAGGAACATGTCTGTTGGGCAAAGCCAGCTGACTAGTCTGAAGACCAACAGTGGAAATGTAGTCTCATCTAAACCAGAGATTTTGAGGGAGATTGAGAAGTTTTACAGCGAGTTATATACCGCTACACAGATTCCCGCTTCAAGCTTAGCCGAAGACCCGAGAGCTAAGTTAACCCGACATTTATCTGAGGATATCCCGGAAGTCACCTTGAGCGAGATTAGGATGGCTCTGAAACAACTTAAGCGAAATAAGGCCCCCGGAGAAGACGGAATTACCGCAGAACTTTTGAAAGCAGGTGGCACGCCAGTGCTTAAGACCCTTCAGAAGCTCTTTAATTCCGTGATCCGTGAGGGTGCGACGCCAGAGGCGTGGAGCAATGGCGTGGTGGTGCTTTTCTTCAAAAAAGGCGACAAAACCTTGCTGAAGAATTATAGACCCATCACGCTATTGAGCCACATTTACAAGTTGTTCTCCAGAGTCATCACGAACCGTCTCGCGCGTAGGTTTGATGATTTCCAGCCCCCCGAACAAGCCGGGTTCCGCAAAGGCTTCAGCACCATAGACCACATACATACGCTGCGGCAGGTTATACAGAAGACTAGAGAGTATAACCGGCCATTATGCTTGGCGTTTGTGGACTATGAGAAAGCCTTTGATTCGATCGAGACTTGGGCTGTGCTTCAGGCCCTCCAACGGTGCCATATTGACTTTCGCTATATCGAAGTATTGAGATGTCTGTACGAGAGCGCTACTATGTCAGTCCGTGTACATGAAGAGCTTACACAACCTATCCAATTGCACCGAGGAGTGAGACAGGGAGACGTTATATCTCCGAAACTGTTCACAGTTGCGTTGGAAGATATGTTTAAGCTGCTCGATTGGAAAGGACTTGGCATCAACGTGAATGGCGAGTACATCACTCATCTTCGATTTGCCGATGATATAGTAGTCATGGCAGAATCCATGGAGGATTTAAGCACTATGCTCGAAACCCTAGACGGAGCTTCTCAACAGGTGGGTCTTAAAATGAACATGGACAAGACGAAAGTCATGTCTAATGCCCATGTCGTACCTATACCGATATCAGTTGGAAGTTCTGTCCTCGAAGTTGTTGACGAATATGTGTACCTGGGACAGGTAGTCCAAATGGGTAGGTCCAACTTCGAGAAGGAGGTTTCTCGTCGAATCCAATTAGGATGGGCAGCGTTCGGGAAGTTAAGGCAGATCTTTTCGTCCAAAATACCTCAGTGTCTCAAGACGAAGGTCTTTGACCAGTGTGTGTTGCCAGTTATGACATACGGAAGCGAAACGTGGTCGCTCACTAAGGGCCTCTTGAATAGACTCAAGGTTGCTCAGCGTGCTATGGAGAGGGCTATGTTAGGTGTCTCCCTACGCGATAAAATCCGAAACGATGATATCCGTAGGAGAACTAGGGTGACCAACATAGCCCAGAGGATTAGCAAGTTGAAGTGGCAGTGGGCAGGGCACATAGTGCGTAGAACCGATGGCCGATGGGGCGGAAAGGTTCTCGAGTGGCGTCCACGTAACGGAAAGCGAAGCGTAGGCCGACCCCCAACCAGATGGACGGATGATCTGGTTAAGGTGGCGGGTAGCAGATGGATGTCAACTGCAAGGGATCGGTCCGCGTGGAAATCATTAGGGGAGGCCTTCGTTCAGCAGTGGACATAATTGGGCTGTAATGATGATGAATGATGTTGATGATGATGGGTACTAAACAACGGATAAACATACATATATACATTTTTTTTTGTAAATACATACATATTATACATAGAAAACACCCAGACCATTACAAACAGACATGTTCATGCACACAAATGTTTGTACTGCCGGGGATCGACCCGGAACCCTTGGTGTTACGGCCGACCTCTCAACCGCAACACCAAATGGGTCGTCAAAATTATAAATTATAGACTTTGATATTACTCAAGACGACTGTTGTAATAAAGATATTATAAATAAAACTATTCCTTTTTATTCAATACATCTTTCTAATATTGATTTAGACTCTTTAAATCACGCAACACGTCAATTTAAACAATCTCGAAAGTGATTTAAATAATTATGAAAAACAATCTCATTTTATTAATATAGTACTTATTATTCTAGTTTACATATTCCTAATTATAGTTATAATTTCTATTTTTGCTATACAAACTTTACAAATGCTATACTAATAAAACAAAGCACAATAATTCATGCTGTATACAAATATTTAATAGTGCTATACTAAGAAAAGTAAACAAGCGATAATAAATATAAAGTTCAATTGAATGTCCAGGATTTCATCTGACACGATGAGCTGACATCAGCTCTACTCATATCATTAATCGTAATATATCAAACAATTAAAATTGTAACAACAATTACTTTACAACTTATACAAATACTATATCTTTATCTAAAATTTACTATTATATCTAAATGTTGCTATATCTGTATAATTAATACTAATTCTGTATTCAATGTCACTGTATCTTAATGAATAATATATCTTTTATCTAGATATTGCTATATCTTTTATCTAGAATTTAAATAAACTTATGAATTGTTCAAGCAACTCTTTACTAAGTCTTGCTACTACTATATCTTAGATAAAAATGTTATCTAAAAATTAAATTACTCTATCTTACTAAATCCTAAATGGTTAAAATGAATTATAGATTTATAATGTAATAATAAATCTTATTTTCAACTTACATGTTGTATCTATATTTTATAATTGTATTTCTATATCTTTGTAAAACTGACTTCCTAATTTTCACGTCTTTCTATTTTTCTTAACTACGCTTCATCTTAATTTTGATAAAGCTTCGTCAAAAGGGGGCTGTTATAACTCTATATATATGGACTTTGCTGATAAATACAAATTCATTCTTGTACTTTCCATACATTTATTTTGCAGTAAGCATTTTGCTCTTCATTAATTCACTTTACTTCAACTTATAGATTCTGGAACTCGCGGAAAGCGGTTAACTCTCGCTGTGAGAATAGGGAAGTAGTTAGGGAAAGTTAATTGTTATTTTTGACAATAAACTTAGTGTTGGAAATATTAGTTTTTTTTTAAAAAGCAATCAGTGCCGGTCTCTAACTAGCAGCGGAAGCTCCAAGTATGAAAAAATACCCCCGAATTTGAAACATTCTTCATTGTTGCTCCGCTTCTATTACTCGTAGCGTGATGATATATAGCCTCCTCGATAAATAAGCTATCTAACACTGAAGATTTTTCAAAATCGAACAGTAGTTCCAAGTTAGCGCGTTCAAACAAACAAACTCTTCAGCTTTATATATTAGTACAGATATTACTATCGTTCATTTAGCTCAGTGCGTAACATACTACTTCAACGTTAGGAAAGCGCGGGTTCGAATTCTAATAAAGACTTTGTATACACTTTTTTTTACCGCCTTGTACTGTAAACAGTTACATTATATACAAGTAGTGCATATATATAATAACGGCAAAGATGCCAAACAATAGCGGTCTCCTGTTTCTGAAATACTTATGCTCTTCAGACCGGATGTACATCTGCTCTCACGGTAAAGTGCTCGAAGCAGGTAGAGCAGAAGGCAGAAGCGCGGAATGCAGGCCTCCCCCCAATTGTCCAATGAAGTGGTACAGAACCAGTCCGATGCCTCAATTGTTGCAGAACTCCGACGTAATTTGCCAGCTGCATCTCAGAGATGCGTGAAGTTCCAGAAGGAGATGGTGAGATTGCGGGAATCATCTCGGCTCGTGGAACGCTTCGATATCGTCAAAATCGTTGTCGTCGTGACGCACCTCCAGTGCGTCCAACCTTTTTTTGGTGTCTCAGAGCGGGGAGTCGGAGAGAGTCGCCGAGCTGGAACGCACTGTTGCGGATCTCAGGGCCGAGTTCAATAATCGAGACCAGGAGGCGCTCAAGTCGGATCTCGAAATAGGTCATCTTCCGGAAGAGAAAGGCGAGAGTGTGGTCCACGCTGTTAGCGTGCTGGCTACGCGGCTGGGCGTGCCGCTGGAAGAGCGCGACGTGGTGTTCGCGGAGCGCGTGGGTCCGCCGCCGGGCGAGAGCGGGCGCGCGCGTGCGCCGCGTAGGCCTGGCCGCGACAGCACAGCCTCGTGTATTTATCAACGAGCGTCTCACTCGTACGAATCGACAGCTTTTTTATCGGGTGCGCGAGGAGTGCCGCGCACAGCAGTGGCGATACTCATGGACGAGAGGGGGCCGCATCTTTGCACGTCAGGGGGATGGCAAGCCAGTACATCGGTTTGGCTCCGAGGCAGACATCATCAACGGTTTGGCGGCAAGGAAATCCTATAAACGTCTTTATTTTTAGTTGTGTGACATTTTGTGGTTGTGTTATTGTGTAACGTGTCTGTGTGTACCTATATGTAAAACAATAATTATAAGTAAGGAAACCAAAAGCCAGTTAGGTTCATTTCTTCAAAACAACAAAGCTCTCTGTTTATTTTGTGAAGATTAAGACTCATCAGCATTTATGTTTGTTAATTTACATTTATTTTTAATAGTAGGGTGTAACACTCTCAATCTATTCATTCAAAAGTATCACATTTTATTATATATCTATCTATTTATTAAAAAACATTTTAAAATCTATTAGGGTAGCCACAATATATTTTAGCAAGGTACTGATTATTATTTTTTATTTTACAATAAGTAATTTTCAAACAGTGTCATACAAGCAGAATACATTGTCATGTAATATGTATTTAAAATGATTAGACCTAAGAATTTTAAAGTTGGTTTCTTTAACGCTGGGTCACTATGCTCAAAGTATGAGGAGTTCATTACAGCAATGCAACATCCTTTTCCCGTCGGACCGCTGAGCAGATCAGTCGCGTGTTTAGTGCATCCTTGCCAATTTTTCGCAAAATATTTTATTAACACACAAGCAAAAAAGTGCCGTAATACAACTGATTAGCTGTCAAAGTTTGATTTACCATTTACGCAGCCAGCAAATCTAAGAAACAATACATAGGTCTCATAAGACTGGATGGAAAGGTGGTTTACGAGAAATCATCGCGACCCGTCCAATTAACAAGACACCTATACAAGCTCTGCGGTAAGCATCGACTAGCGACGGAGTCAACGCATATAGATAGATAGATAGATAAAACGTTTATTTGTTTGTTGAGACACACATAGAAACAATTGGTTAATAATATTAAACATACAGAATATAACACACCAGAGAAAATGACACTAAACAGATAAAAAACTAACACTCGGGCATGCAAACAAAAACATAAACAAAAACAATAACAACAGTGTGTGTGTGTACAATAACACATTAAAAAAGGGGTACTACTCTTTTATCTTTTTATCAGCGCCACGCTGCCCGCCACCAAGCCTTCCAAACGTTTCCTTAACCTGTTTCTCCAATAACGTATTTTTATAGTTTTTTAAAAGAAAATTTAGATGTTGCTTATCTTATAGGGGGGGGGGGGAATATTATTCCTATAGGGGGGGGGAATATTATTCCGTATATAGCATAGCATATCGAACTTTAGCTCAACTACATAAAGATAAAAACTGATTACATCTTGGAAAAAAATCCATACACATCGCATCAAAGTCATAAACAACTTGTTTGCCTTCTCCTTGTTATATTAACAAATAAAAATTCCTCGCTCGTCACCGCTGAAGAAATTAACGTCGGCCTCGGATCCAAACCTATGTGCCGCCAAGACAGAAAACAACAAACAACCCAGCATCACAGTGAGAGATAAGCGACGACACCTATCTGGAGAAAACTACGACGAGTTAACAGCTTTTAAAATGGAGATGCGAAATTTATTTCAAGAGTTTGTAGAAAACCAAAACACAAGATTCGACTCATTAACTAAAAATTTCAATGAGGTCAAGACTAACACCACAACCATAAACAACTCAAATCAAGACATAGAAAAATCCCTTGACTTTATGATGAATCAATTACAAGTCCTGCAGACTAAAATAGATAGCCTGGAGGGGCAAAGGAGTGACCTAGTAACACAAATCTCCAAAGTGGAAGAACGGTGTGAGTTTATTGAAAAATCTATAAAAAAGACATGTATTGAAATTAAGTTTGTTCCACAAATAGAACATGAAAACAAACAAACTCTGTTCAATTATATCCATTGTCTTGCAAAACAAATGGAGATCCCTATGCAGCCATCGGATTTGCGTGATGATACCGCATACCTAACAAGAAGGATTCTTCCAAGTCTACTCTTGTTATGGAACTATCTAACACCCTTTTGAAGCATAAATTCTTAAACACGGCGCGACAATTTAATAAAACAAGAAAGTTGATCGTCAGTCACTTGGGGTATAAAGAACAACGGATCACCATTGTTCCTTTCAGAGAACTTGACATTTAAGTCCAGAAGATTGCACTTTCTCGCCCGAGAACTCGCAAGACAGGAAAAGTACCAGTTTTGCTGGACCTCAAACAGAAATGTCTACCTTAAAAAGAAAGAAGGGACGCCGTACATCCTGGTCAAAAACGAAGCTCAACTATGTGCCCTCCAAAAGTTGTAAGATCTATATAACTTACTTAACATACAACAATCTACTCTATACAACAAACAAATTCTACACACAAACAAATCAAATTACAGCATGAACCAAATACTAAACACTTATAACATAAACTCTTATTTAATATATAATATAATAGTACTATATATCTTTTCATACACACCATTTAAAACACTCCGCTTTATAGTTTAATCCCTGTACCATTTAAACAAAATAATTATATATTTCTAATCATTCCATACAAATCAAACCCATACATAAAAACAACCATTATACAAGAAGCTACTTTATCAACATACAGTATGAATCATTTACTAAACACTTTAAACTTTTATCCGATATTTAATATAATAGTACTACATGTCCTTACATACACACCATTTAACACAGACACTCCATCTTATAGTTTGTACCTCGTGCCATATAAACAAAGTAATTGTATATTTTTAATCACTCCACGCAAATCAAACACATACATAAAACCAACTATTATGCAACGAATTACTTTATGTAAAAAGTACCCTTTTAATACTTTTATATACATATTTAATACATGTCTAATATCGCAAGGTATTAATGTTTGTGCAATAAATAACCTATCACCTTTTCAAACACATAGCTCATACCCTTTATTTGATAGGAAAATCAGTTGGTTTATGGATATCGCGTGCTGTGTGGCACTGTATATGCTATGTATTGAGTTTTATCTCCAATGTAGTTTGAATCTGTTTAAGCTAATCTCTGTATCAATAATTGTTATTAGTCATATGGCTCCTTTTCACCATTATATACTGGTTGCAAATAAATAAATACAAAAAACATATAAGTCAAATAATACAAATATTACTTGCATACAAGGAATACTTTATGCTTCTTTGTTTTTGTGTAATTCTATGCATTGTGTTATTTGTACATTCTACACGGACGACTTTTGTTACGATACGAAATCCCTAATTTTTTATTTTAAGAATTCCGCATTTTTATTAGTAATATCCTATTTAAATCCCTTTATGGATAGTCGCTTTTATATATTAAACGATATTGATAAAACTTGTCTTTCTACAAATTTTGAACTAAATACGCCTGAGCAATGTAAAACATATTTAATTGGGGATAGTATAAACAGATTTACGATATTATCTCAAAATATACGCATCTTAAATAAAAACTTCGATAATCTAACCATCTTTTTAAATCGCTTGGGATTCAAACCAGATATTATAGTGCTCACTGAATGTTGGATCCATGAATATTCTTATAAATTGCCTCTGAGTGATTACGATTGTTATCGTTCTAAGTCTTTTCTCAATCAGAATGATGGTATCGTGATTTACTCGAGGCAAAACCTTAATATAGCTATAGTAGAGCCTACGTTTCAGGAAGCTAACTGTGTGGTGATGCAAATAGATCAAATATATTCAATTGTAGCTATATATCGCTCTCCATCCTTTACAAATATAAATAACTTTCTTCTATCATTAGAATCCGCCTTGACCACCTATGCTAAACCGCACTCCTTACGTGTAGGCGATATTAACATAAATATGTTAGCACATTATGGATATTTGCCTGGCCATAATTTTCCTACAAGAGGCCTTAATAACCTTGATCACTGTATGATAAAATCAACGCTTGCTTCTACTACAGTCGTGTGTCACTCTGACATTACAGATCACAGTTCAGTATTATGCAGCTTAGGACTAAAGTCACACAAAACTAAATCTAAGTCTGTAAGACATAAAATTGATTTTGATAATTTAATTGAAAATCTGAAGGATACAGACTGGACAAAACTATACAAAATGAAAGATATTACAGAAGCAACAAACTATTTTATAGACGTTTTCAATTCTAAAATAAAGCTTAATAAAACAGAAAGTAAGGTTCGCAGCTGTGAAATTATATATCAAGAATGGATCACTCCAGGACTACTTAAGTGTATAAGACGTAGAGACAGTTTACATACTGAAGCAAGAAAACATCCCCAAGACCCTAATATTAAAAAAAATACAAACTCTACAGAAATTATTGTGGAAATATAAAAAAAACAGTGAAAAACAATCATGCTAAGAAAATCTTAATGGATAGTTAAAATGACATTAAAAAAACCTGGAGATCTGTTAAAAATATTTGTAACATTTCTTGTGCTAAAAATCAAAGTGATAAACTACTCAACATTAGGGCGCATACCAGGGAATCCCTTAACGCAGTAAATACGTACTTTAGCTCCTTGGGTGAAAGCCTTGCTCAAACTGTGCTACAGAAAAGCGGTAAAACAGAAAAAGAGTTGTCGGACACTTATGATTGTCAAAATAAATCAACACCTGACTCCTTATTTTTGAGGCCCACTGATGAAATGGAAACTATAAAGCTTACAGGATCGCTCAAATCAAGCTCAGCTTCAGGGAATGATCAGATTAGTAATAACATTTTAAAAAAGACTAAAATCGTTATAGCCACCCTAGTCACTTTTATTTTGCAACTTGAGTATGTCTTCTGGCACTGTTCCCTCCGTTCTAAAAATAGCGAATATAATACCTATTCATAAGACAGGACAGCCTATAGATCCAGCCAACTACAGGCCGATATCCTTGCTTTCCACTCTCTCAAAAATACTTGAGAAAGTGGTTAATGTAAGAGTGCTAAAATATCTCGAGTCCAAGAAACTACTCGCTGTGAATCAATATGGTTTTCGCTCAGGAAGATCGACTGAGGATGCAGTAAGTGATCTTGTTAATTTCACTATTGATAAGATAAATGAAAACCAAAAATGTGTAGGGGTTTTCTTGGATTTTGCCAAGGCCTTTGATACAGTATCAAGACCAATACTAATAAAAAAACTGGAAATGTTAGGCATAAGGGGTATTGCTCTGGACTGGTTTCGCTCGTACCTTTCTGATAGAAAACAGAGAGTTTTGATTGGAGAACACAACAGTGACTATGAAGAAATAAAGTATGGCGTGCCACAAGGGAGTGTATTGGGTCCTATACTATTTCTGGCTTATATAAATGATCTGTGCTCCATGAAAATCAATAATGCAAAAGTTTTTACCTTTGCAGATGGCACTGCAATTGTTTTTCATGCCAAAACTTGGACTCAGGTTGTTGCTCGAGCTCAAGAGGGCCTTGATACTGTAAGCGAATGGTTATTAAGAAACCTTTTAAATGCGAATGCCGGCAAGACTAAATTAATACCATTCACTGTAACAAATAGGACGACTCCATCTGAAGTAATTAAACTCAGGCTTCACTGTTGCAAAAATATGAATATTTTCAGACTGCCAATGCGAAGAAATTGAACAGGTGGACTCCATAAAATACCTGGGAGTAATTATCGACCGTAACTTCACTTGGTCTGCTCAAGTAGATGCAGTCTCTAAAAGACTTAAAAAACTTATCCATATTTTAAGAAAACTGAGTTTCGTTGGTGACAACGAATTGATTAAAACTGTCTACCTTTGTTTATGCCAATCAGTACTGAACTATTGCATAAGAATATGGGGCATAACACACAAAACGCATCTACTCAAGCTTGAAAGGTCCCAGCGAGCTATTTTAAAGGTGGCCTACCGACGAACTACAGTAGAAGATACCCAACTCATAAACTGTACTCGGAGTGCCGGCTTCTCACAGTTCGCCAACTTTACATATCCGCCACAGTACTGTACTTCCACAAACACTCAAAACAACGTGCTCGCCCATCACGTAGAGCATTGAAATGGGACTTGCCTACGATCAAAACCGCTTTCTCAAGACGTTCTAGCCTCTATATGGGTCCTTATTTATACACAAAGGCATATAAATTTAACAATAATACAGGGTGCGGCAGTGAATCGGGCGATTATGAAAACACTGAAAGTAATTTTTAAAATAGAGATTTATTAATTTAAAATATACCAAATAAACTCAAACAATTACAATTGTTTAAAAATAACATCCCGCAGATGTCCTCCATTTTGCTCGACACATTCCATCAATCTTGTGCGAAGATTATTCATCACATTTTTAAGTGTGGCTGCATCAATTCGTATCATTTCTTCGCGAATCCGTTCTTTAAGTTCCCGGAGATTTCGAGGCGGCTGTGATTGAAAAACACGTGATTTCAAGTATCCCCAGACAAAGTAATCACATGCAGAGAGATCTGGTGATCTCGCTGGCCACAAAATGTCTCCATTTTTGGAAATTAAGTGATTGGGAAATAAGCGTCGAAGAACAGTAATTGAATCTCTGGATGTGTGGCAGGTAGCTCCATCTTGTTGGAAAAACATGTTTTGGTAAACAGGATTACGAACTAATTGAGGTTGAAGAAAGTTTTCTAACATGTTAACATAGCGCAGAGTATTCACTGTAACTGAACGTTCATTTTCGTCCTCAAAAAAATATGGTCCTAAAATAGCCCTTGATGAGATTGCACACCACACTGTCACTTTAAGACTGTGAAGCGGCTTTTCGTGTATTCTCTGTGGATTTTCTCGTGCCCAATACCGAAAATTCTGTTTGTTGACGAAACCTGAAAGATGGAAGTGCGCTTCATCACTCATCCAAAGATTGTTTACAAGATCTGCATTGTCATTCATCATGTCCAACATCCGATTACAAAAAGCAAGACGGGATGCGTGATCACCATTATTCAGAGCGTGCACTAGCTGAATTTTATATGGATGGTAATGGAGATCGGTGTGTAAAATCCTCCTCACACTGCGATCATTGAAAATGCGTGACGTCGAGCTGAACGGGTCGGACTTCTTAGCATAGCCGTTTGCACCTTGTCAACGTTTTCTGGTGTACGGATATTTTTTACGCGTCCAGTTCGTTTCTTCAGTGTTTAGCCTGTTTCTTCAAAGTTCATAACCAATGTTTTAATTGCATGGGCAGAAGGTACAGAAACGTTACGCGGAATGTTGAAATGATAGCGAAATGCTCGCTGCGCGGACACTAACTAACTATCATTATTTTTATAATAAGCTTTAACAGCGTACGCTCGTTGTGCACCGCTCCACGATTCCATGGTGACTAAATGGTAAGGCAGCCGCTACAAGATGGCGGTAGTCGCGTTCCCCTACCACGACAACAATTGACTATTTGCAGTGTTGCCAAATCGCCCGATTCACTGCCGCACCCGTTATAATTGATGCTCCTAAATCAAAATGCAAACAAATTGTTCGAAAATGGTTGCAGGACAGGAATTATACGGAAACAGAGAAACTACTGGAAATGACTATATAATATAAATTTGTATTTTCACGTTATTTACAAACTATATTCGAAATTACTTACTAATAAGGTTTACGTTGGATGTACATGTGATAAAAAGAGTAGAATATATATAATAACTTATTTCATGTATTTGCACATACCTCCCTCGAACTTACTTATAAATTTTCTACAAACCACAAATCATTACTCCATCACATCACATACACACACACACACACGCACACGCACACGCACACGCACACGCACACGCACACGCACACGCACACGCACACGCACACACACGCACACGCACACGCACACGCACACGCACACGCACACGCACACGCACACGCACACGCACACGCACACGCACACGCACACACACACACATCACACATACCATATATACTTATATGCACGCATTCAATAAAACTTGGACATGTATGGGAATACACTGGCCTCCACAACACAGGGAATCCTAGTGTGGAGTCCAGGGCTACTGATCCAATGGTACCCCCTGTGATACATACATGAAGCTCTATGAATTGTGTAACTGCGTTATATTTATATGTATCCTTGTATTATGACTGAACTGAAATAAATATTTTTCATTTTTTTTTTCATTTTCAATGGAGAACCTGTCACCTGACATTATGGCCATCAATGAGACTTGGTTGCGGTGTGGACAAGAAGACAATGCACCTAGGTTACCGGGGTATCGCTTGATACACACTCCCAGGCCAGATCACATTCGGGGAGGGCGTGGAGGAGGTATGGGCTTTTATATACGTAAGGGGATGTATGCTCGGAACTCACCACATTTCAGTGGCAGACGTTGAGCAAATGTGGTTAAATGTACGTATAAATAATCAAGTTATTCTAGTAGGGACAGCATACAGACCACCATGGCTTGATGTACAAACCTTTTTAGATGCAGTCACCGCCACAGTCACCTTTTTCACAACCTATGACGGGTTAGTACTACTGGGGGATTTTAATATAGATATGGCAGGTCCTTGTGGTGGCAAACTTAGGCTGTTTGAGCAGTTCGTGCACAGTATGAGCCTGAGACAAATAGTTAATGAGCCGACACACTTCACTGACCACAGTCAAACGCTAATTGATGTCATTTGCACTGATTTACAAGTGATCAATGTTTCTGTCAGACACTGCCCAAATCTGGGTGGTCATGGCTTGTTATCAGCAGACTTCAAAGTGAAGACAACTAAACCAAGTCCTACCTGGACCACATTAAGGCCACTTAAAAATATAGTACTGGACCAATTAAATAGCGATCTAAACTCTATTGACTGGGACAAATTTAATACTTTAGATAATATAGACATCATGGTTGACTCATTCACCACCAGTATTACAGCTATATTTGACTTACACGCACCTACAAAGACACAAAAGATTCGGCACCCACCACATCCATGGATAACGGATACTATAAATCCATGATCCAAATTAGAAATTCTTATTACACTAAGTTTAAAAGACAAGGCAATTTGATACATAAACAATACAATTTGTTTCATGGTCTTGTAGGATACAAGACCATGAAACAAATTGTAGTTGCAGCCATAGAGAGTGAGAAAAAAAACTTCTTTAAGACTTATATTAATAATAACATGGATAATCAAAAAAAGTTATGGCAAAACCTAAAATCGAATGTTTTACCAAATAAAAAGAGGCTAGCCAATTACCACCACACTTTGAAAATCCTAAAAAAAAATAAAAAGTTGGAAGTCCAATTCACAAGGGGTGGATTCCATATCCCTGGATATGATTATGCTTACTTTGCCTCAAACTTTAGGTACCCTAACATCAATAGTAAACCGATCTATTTTAGAATGTAAATTCCCAGAGAGTTGGAAGGTGGCAAGAGTGCAACCTCTACCTAAGGTCAGTCAGCCTACTACTTTATTTATTTATTTATATTAAAAGATCTGAGACCAATAAGCATTCTACCATGCAAGTCTAAGATCTTGGAAAGAATTGTATGCGATCAGTTTACAGAGTATCTAGAGGAGAATAATATACTACCCACTCACCAGTCTGGCTTCCGCAGGGGCAGCATCGGCTCTGACTGATGTTGTTGACAATCTTCTAACAGCTCAGGATCATGGTGAAATAACTGTGTTGGTGCTGCTTGATTTTTCCCGCGCATTTGACTCCATCAATATACCACTCTTGTTGTCAAAGCTTGCATACTATGGAGTTGATGTCAACACCATAAAATGGTTTCACAGTTATTTGACCAACAGGCATCAGTATGTGGAGCTTGCAACGTGTGATGGAGTCAGCGTACAATCGAACTTACTTCCGGTAGATAGAGGCGTACCTCAAGGCTCTATTCTGGGGCCTATTCTCTATATACTGTATAGTGCTAGCATTACGACCAGTATAATACATTGCAGGTACCTCATTTACGCAGATGATCTACAACTTTACCTAACATTTCGTCCATCCGATGCTGCTAGTGCACTTTACAAAATAAATGAAGACCTTCAGCGCATATCCACCTGGTGCAGGGCCAATTGTCTAGTACTCAACCAACCAAGTCAAAATATATGGTAATAGAATCCAAAAATAATTAAAAAAAGATAAATCTCAGCAACCCCAATCTAAATGTAAGCATAGAAGGTGAATTAATTCAGAGAGTAGAGGAGGCCAGAAATCTTGGGTTAACAATTGATAACAATCTCAATTTTGGAAAACATATCAGTGAATGTGCTAGGGTATGTTTTTATCGCCTCAAAATTCTATACCGAATCAGATCTTACTTATGTGAGAAACTGAGGATACAACTGTGCGAGTCGCTTATACTGTCAAAGTTAAACTATTGTGACATAGTCTATGGACCATGTCTTCTAAGTAGAACACAAAATCTTGTACAGAGAATACAGAATGCCTGTGCTCGCTTCTGTTTCCACATTCCTCCCTATACACATGTAACACCAGTCCTTAATGCTGCTAAATTATTGAAAATGAAAGCCCGACAGGAACTTCATTTGGCTACATTATTGTTTGGTTTAGTGAAAAAGGGCAAACCACAATATCTTTACGAGAAACTCGTTTGGGCTCAGGATCGGAGGAGATATGCTGGTCGTAACTGCACTCCAATCCTTGTTACACCGTCACATCGCACTGCCGCATTTCGGGGTTATTTCAAATTTGCAGCCTCGCGTTGCTGGAACGACATCCCTCCACCTGTTCGTAACCTAAAATCGATTTACATTTTCAAAAAAGTTCTTAAAGATACATATCTCTCATTATAATGAAACGAATAGGTACTTACATTTTGGTCGTTTACGTTATTCAAGCGTTCAGTTGTGGGATGTACACGCGACGCGAGGCAAGCATGCCTTTGTATATGTCTGTTGGCAACAAACTCCCGTACAGCATCAGCAAGCAGCCATGATATTTTAATTGTTTAAATGTCTTAACACATGTCTTGACGTGGCAGGGAGTGGCCAATTCCTATTTTTTTCTTGCTGTTTTTCGTTATGTGTGGAAGGTGGTTGTAAATATTATTTACATTTATAATGTTGACAGTGACAGACCAAATGTCAGAGGCTGAGCTACAACATAGCCCTATACAGCCAAAAATTGAAATGATAAGTAATGGTATATTTGCTTTTTATTAACATTCCATACCAATGTATATTCCTGTACCATTTAAATTGTATGTGTATGTAAATATTATATATATTATAATGTATGTGTTAAAATTGTTGTATAAATACGTAGGGTGTTCAATAAATACTGTCTATAATTACATATATCTATACTTTTTCAAAATAAGCCCGTTACAATTAATGCATTTAGTCATACGCACAAACTACTCATTTCTCCAGTCCTCCCAGTTTTCTTTATGAATTAAATCTAATTCTTCATGAAAAGCTCGAACCAAATCTTCTTCAGTAGAAAACTTTCACCCTTTCATGCGGTTTTTCACGAATGGAAATAAACCGAAGTCGCAGGGTGCAAGATCGGGACTATAGGGAGGGTGGTCAAGTACTTTTATACCAGATACTCTCAGAAATTGCGAATTAGCGCCAGCTCTATGAGCTGGCGCTAATTCGCAATTTCCCGAATTCGGTCGTCGATTTTGGAGTTCTTCGAACACTTGAGGCAGGCAAATCCCAGTATACCATTGACTAGTAACGGTCTTCTGTCCACTTAGCATTACTGATTTTATTAAGCCTTGTTTGTTAAAAAATAAGGCCATCATTCTTTTCTTTACTGATTTAGATTTTCGCACTTGAATTGGTTGCTCTTCGTCTTCGAAGACCCATATCTTGCTTTGTGATTTAGTTGGCACATCGTAGTAGTAAATCCACGTTTCGTCACCAGTGATAACTGAATTCACATTTTTTGATTGGCCATTGTCAAATCGTTTCAGCATAGATTGTGCCCATTCAACCCGTTGTTGTTTTTGGAAGTCACTTAAAGAGTGGGGTGCCCACAATGTACAAATTTCTTTCACACTTAAATGATTCTTCACTATGTTGTGCAAAGAGGATACAGGAGTATTTAAGAGTTCTTCTAATTGACGATATGTGATTCGGCGATCTTCTCTTATAGCTTTTTACACACGAGCTATGTTTTCCGGCACTTGAATTTCCGCAGGTCTGCCTGGTCGCGGGTCGTCATCTAGCTCAAAATCTCCACGCTTGAATTGTAAATATCATCGTTCCACGGTTCTTATAGATGGAGCTTCATGACCAAAAACAGAACACATCTCATCAAAACATTCTTGTTTAGTTAAACCGCGCTTGAAATTATAACAGATAATTACACGATAGTCTCGTTTACTCCACGACGACATCACGACTTTTTTCGAAAATTCCTTTACCTAAAATAGAAACTTTAACAAGTTAAAACAAACGTGTTTACACTTTTATTGACGACACTTACTGATGAACACAAAAAATTACGGCTTACGTATAGCGTTTGCAGACACGTCAAGACTTTTTGAACACCCTACGTAGTTTCCGTATAAAATTGCCGATTTAACCTGTGACGGCGCGTCGTCACTAAGGCCCCGTCAGAAAAACAGCGCTGCCGTGCATTTTACTTTCCTTACTTTTAATCAAATTCATCCACTTCTACCACCAACGCACGCCAGCACATGCTGAGACGGTCCTTTGCCAACAATGTTAATTTGTTGTTATGTACCTATGTATATGTTATTATGTGTACCTATATATATATATGTGTGTTTATATGAGTATGTATGTATGTATATGTGTGTGTATGTATATATATATATAATATCTACTTGTGACCTGTGTTACTGCTTTTTTTTACATAAAATTTCCTATATTGAATTTAAGGTGTGTAATGAATGATAAGTGTAATTTTTGTGTCTATCAATAAATATTTTTTCTTTCTTCTTCTTACTTTAGTAGAACAAGAACGAGAAACACTTCAAATTCTGGTTGATGGTTTTGGTGACTGCGGTGATGAGTATGTCCAGGGCCTCAAGCGCATATCTATGCTGGAACATGAGTTGCAGGAAGCTCGCCACCTTAATCGGAAATGGAGACGCAGAAACAACACACTTTAACCACCTAGAATACAAGTTTGTTTAGCGAGTTAGTCGAGTGTACACCTAGCCTAGTTTCTACTGCATTTGCACCAGTCCAACAGTTACTATTGATTTAACAAATGACACAACTATAAGTTCTCCAATGGAAAATGGTAATTTGAAGTGGAGTAAAAACGAATACATAAAATATGTAAAAATAAAAAGGCTTATTAAAAAAACTAAAAACTTAATTCGGAAACAAAAATTTGGTGATGAGTTAGATATTTACTCAATTATGTAACAAAGTGAAATAAAATTGTTTCAGACCCAAACAACAATTAGAAAATGTTACAGTAAAGAACACATCTTTGCCTTGAAGAAACTGCTGAGCAACCAGGACTCATTAATAGATACTCCTGCTTGTGCACCGGGGTCATAGACAAGATGTGAGCAAATTTATTTTGTCACTCCTTCAAGTAGGGTAACTAGTTTCAATAAGAATAATATTATTATGTTTAGTGACGATATTGGGAAAAACATTGGCTACTTATTAAGTACTTGTCTGGGACAAGAAGAACTGAATTACTGTCTTCCGGGTATAACTTATAATGACTTGATGAATAAAATTGTGAACTATACATTTGAAAATAATACAACACTTATTATTTTGGTTGGTGACAGGGGTGATGTAAGTAAAGGTGAAATAATAAAATATTGTAATAGTTTGTGCTTATTAAATATTAATAAGATTATTTTCATTACATTACCTTACAGTGGTAGATTGTCACAGCAGGAAAATGATATTAAGTATAAAATTAATATGACATTATGTTACGTGCGTTTCTAACTAGATAGTATTATACTTTATACTAAATATTGTAAATAAATATTAATTACAAATTAAATATTAAAATAGTAAAAGTTAATGTGTCAATAAAAACGAGTTGCTAGTAATAAAAATAGTTTAATAATCTTATACTTATTGTGAAATAATAATATGTAGACAGTTACATGAAATTAAATAACAGAATTTAATAAATGCTGTCAACGCTTGTTCTTAAAGGTGACTAAAACTTAGCGTGTCGAATCTCAGATGGCAACTGTTCCAAAGGAACGTAGCTCTAACAGTAAAAGATTCCTTAAAATAACCAGACTTCGTAAAAGGAGGCTTTAATACATCATCTGACTTGGACTTAAGATCTCGGCGGTGATCCACACCAAGGAACTGAAAACACTTTGAGATAGTTAGGGGAACGAGGATCATACAGCACCTTAAATAAAAGAATGAGAAACATGCTCTTGACGACGCTGTCTTATAGGGAGCCAAGCAAGTTTATATTTATACTAGCTTTTGCCCGCGGCTTCGCCCGCGTTAAATTCGGGATGACAAAATTATTCTGTTTTCGTTACCAGGAAAGTGGAGCCATCCACTTGCTAACGAAAACAAAATAATTTCAACACTGCAACACTGCTTTTTCTTTTTCTTATTTAAGGCTTTAAGGGCCGGTTTGCAAAAACTTCAATATGCAAGATTTATTGTTCATGACAAATAGCCATCATACTTATTTTTAGCTTTCTACCTTGTAAACTGTTAAAAACTTGTAAACTTGTAAAGAAAATTATGTATACATATATAATACTATACATAGGAATCCCCGCCCAAGTTTAAAAGTTTTGGAGTCCATTTCCAAAAACGGATCCCCTTCCTCCCCCCCCCCCCAATTTAAAAGGTTTTGGAGTCAATTTTGTGGATATATATATATATATATATATATCTATACATAGGCTTCCCCCTTCTATTTACAAAAAAACATATATATATATATAACCTATTCTAGGTTACCTTCTATCAACATACCAAGTTTCAATAAAATCTACCTTAAAAACTGCAAAAAATTGGATATGATACTTCCTTCCCTATTTGAAGGGTTTGGGGGTGGATTTTTGAAAAATAAAAAAAATGCTAATTTATCCTTTCTGACAAATAGTCCGCATACCAAATTTCAGCGTCGTACTACAAAAATTGCGGAATGTTCCATTCAAACTTCCAACCCCCATTTGAGGGGAGTGGGGGGTGAAAACGGGATAAAAAGTAGCCTAAACCTATTCTAGGTTACCTACTACATCAACATACCAAGTTTCAATAAAATCTACCTTAAAACTGCGAAAAATCGGAATATGACACTTCCTCCCCTATTTGAAGGGTTTGGGGGTGGATTTTTGAAAAAAAATATGCCATATTTTTTCGTTTCTGACAAACAGTCCGCACATCAAATTTCAGCGTCGTACTACAAAAATTGCGGAATGTTCCATTCAAATTTCCAACCCCCATTTGAGGGAAGTGGGGGGTGAAAACGGGACAAAAAGTAGCCTAAACCTATTCTAGGTTACCTTCCATCAACATACCAAGTTTCAATAAAATCTACCTTAAAAACTGAGGAAAATTGGATATGATACTTCCTCCCCTATTTGAAGGGTTTGGGGGTGGATTTTGAAAAAAAATATGCCATATTTTTTCGTTTGACAAACAGTCCGCACATCAAATTTCAGCGTCGTACTACAAAAATTGCGGAATGTTCCATTCAAACTTCCAACCCCCATTTGAGGGAGTGGGGGTGAAAACGGGACAAAAGTAGCCTAAAACCTATTCTAGGTTACCTTATCAACATACCAAGTTTCAATAAAATCTACCTTAAAACTGCGAAAAATCGAATATGACACTTCCTCCCCTATTTGAAGGGTTTGGGGGTGGATTTTTGAAAAAAAATATGCCATATTTTTCGTTTCTGACAAACAGTCCGCACATCAAATTTCAGCGTCGTACTACAAAAATTGCGGAATGTTCCATTCAAACTTCCAACCCCCATTTGAGGGGAGTGGGGGGTGAAAACGGGACAAAAAGTAGCCTAAAACCTATTCTAGGTTACCTTATAACAACATACCAAGTTTCAATAAAATCTACCTTAAAACTGCGAAAATCGAATATGACACTTCCTCCCTATTTGAAGGGTTTGGGGTGGATTTTTGAAAAAAAAATATGCCATATTTTTTCGTTTCTGACAAACAGTCCGCACATCAAATTTCAGCGTCGTACTACAAAAATTGCGGAATGTTCCATTCAAACTTCCAACCCCCATTTGAGGGAGTGGGGGGTGAAAACGGGACAAAAAGTAGCCTAAAACCTATTCTAGGTTACCTACTAACAACATACCAAGTTTCAATAAAATCTACCTTAAAACTGCGAAAAATCGAATATGACACTTCCTCCCCTATTTGAAGGGTTTGGGGGTGGATTTTTGAAAAAAAAATATGCCATATTTTTTCGATTCTGACATATAGTCCGCATACCAAATTTCAGCGTCGTACTACAAAAATTGCGGAATGTTCCATACAAACTTCCAACCCCATTTTAGGGGAGTGGGGGTGAAAGCGGGAATAAAAGTAGCCTAAAACCTATTCTGGGCTACCTACTATCAACATACCAAGTTTCAATAAAATCCGTTCAGCCGTTTAGGCGTGAAAGCGTAACAAACAGACAGACAGACAGACAGAGATACTTTCACATTTATAATATTAGTATGGATTCAGAGACATGATCAATCTTCCGAAAGCCAAAGATAAACCTAATGCAAAGATTCTGCAGACGCTGGAGCTTATTTAACATATCCTCATTAAGGTCTCAAAGGCAGACATCTACATAATCAGGGATAGATAAGAGGAAAGTCTGCGCAAGTTCAATCTTGGTCTTTACAGGCAACAAATTCTTACACCTACGAAGTGATCCAGACGCAGCGAAAACCTTTCTACTTATCTCCGCTACATGTGGACACCATGAATCGACCCTTTCATGGTGTCCACATGTAAAAAAACATGGTGTCAAACATTACTTCCAATTCTTCACAAGCTCACTATAATTAATAGCACACCATTGAAAACTAGAGGAGGGACATCAGAGAGTACAATTTTGGATATCTGTTTAGATCCACCAATAATAATTGCTTGCGATGTACTAGGATTAACCGCCAAACCATGTAATCGACTCCATCGCAAATATGTCCAAGTAAGCATTTATTGTGGCAACTAGATTTTGTATGCTGTTGAAGGAAGTATGCGCGTATATTTGCAGGTCATCAGCATATAGGTGGAACTTGCAAGTAAGAAGCGGGGTAAGGAAATAATAAAAATAGAAAACAGGAATGGAGAAACGATTCCACCCAGAGGCACGCCTGCATTTAAGTCACAGAAATCTGACATTGTATCACCATCGCGAACACATTGCTGCCTTCCCAAGAGATAGCTTCGAAACCACTCAACTGCCACATCAGATGGAAACACAGATTTAAGCATTGCCAAAGGCACATCATAATCCACTGTGTTAAAGGCGTTTGAGAAGTATAGGAGGCCTAACAATGTCAACTTTTGCTCAGGATAGCTCGACGTATATCGTCAGGGACCTTTACCAACGCAGTAGCAGTGCCATGCCCAGGGCGGAACCAGACTGAAAGTTACTCAGAAAGTAAAATTACACTTTCTCAGGTATTACATTGGTTTACGACCATAATTTACTTCTTAACTCTAAGAAAACTAAATGTATAAAGTTCACAATACCTAATGTAAGGCAGGTAGATACTATCATCCACTTTAGATGAAGGACCCATGGAAGTAATAAAACAACTGTTTTCCTGGGTATAAAATTAGACACAAAATTGCAATGGGGTCCGCATATTGCGGCTTTGGCAGGAAGGCTTAGGTCCGCTGCATATGCTGTAAGGAAGATAAGAAGTCTCACTGATATTGAGACGGCAAGACTTGTGTATTTTAGCTATTTTCACAGCGTGATGTCTTATGGTCTACTTTTGTGGGGGGTCTGCTGCTGATCTACAAACAATTTTTGTTTTGCGGAAAGAGCTATCCGTGGCATTTACGGCCTTAAATCGTGTGACTCACTAAGGAATTATATAAACAAACA
Organism: Leucinodes orbonalis; assembly: GCA_019425675.1. NCBI lineage: Eukaryota > Metazoa > Arthropoda > Insecta > Lepidoptera > Crambidae > Leucinodes > Leucinodes orbonalis. The sequence goes on along the minus strand of PQWD01000399.1, from coordinate 31,382 downwards.
AATATTTTAATATTACCGTCTCAGTTATATACAAAAATATACATGTATTTTCAAAAAGTCAGATAATCATAGTTTGAACACTAGAAACAAACACAAACTTGCGTTCCAAATCTCAGATTGTATAAGGTCAGGAAGGAACTTATTTGTGGTATTAAACATTAAAATATTGAATAAGCAAAGGTTAATAATATCTTTATTTTTCATTAAGACACTTGGCCACTTACATGAAAAACTTACATCTACTTATGAATAATATTTCCGATACAGCTTAGTTACAAATATAATACAAAGTGTTAACTTTCACAAGGCAGTCATAACAAAAACTCTTTGAAGGTAGTTCGAAAATCAAACGGACACTATAGTCAAATCGCCACAACATACATCGTATGGTTGAGTACGATAGAAGCGAACGCGTAGCAATAATATTATTATGGCTGTGGTCCAAGTACAGGCGTTTAAACGCTTGTGAATTTACGTGAAGAACGAGTTGTCATTAGCGATGTGATCGTGCAACTTTTGTTTAAAAACACTTAGGGAGCTTGCCGTCTTTATATCATTTGAGATAGAGTATATAACCGTGCTCCTGCAAATACTATAGGATTCTGGCCATAATTTGTTTATCTTAGGAAGTTCAAGATTGAGTTGATTATCGCTTCGTTTTGAGTATTTAGTGGTGCTTTTCATAGGAAACGTTATTTGTGATTGTATCATTTTTTTCATAATTTTATATATGAGTATACATGTTTTGTAACTGTGAAGTTGTTTTAAATTTAATAATTTTGTATCTTTATAAATCTTTCTCATTGGAGTCAAAAATTCATAGTGATTTAATATTTTTTATTATTTTTTTGTATTGTTTGAATCTGTTGAATATTTGTTTTGGCAGCAGGCCCCCAAATTTCTATAAGATAATTCAGGTGCGGTTTTACAAGGGAGTTATAGATTACATGTCTTATTTTCTGTGGAATACAATTAGCCATTCTAAATAGGGCTCCTACCAAGGATAAGTTTTTTTTTTGTATGTGTTGTAAATGTGCATTCCATGTTACATGTTTATCCAAAATTAGCCCTAGATACTTTTCTTGGCTGCTATCTTTAATTATTTCTTCGCCTATTCTAAGTTCTAATCAAGAATCAACTTGTTTGTTTTTAGCTCAGAATACTATGAAGGATGTCTTAACAGTATTTATTGTTAAGAGCGTTGTGAGAATGTAGTTGGATATTAAAAAAAAACTTATCTGAACACAAGCAACCTAAAGGAAACATTCGCAGCTTACTCCGTCGTGATTCAAAAGTTTCATAAAGTGGAATGTTATAATTGAACGATAAAAATTACAATTTCATTTTTGTCTCGTCGTGTTTAAATCATTGCGAAATTCCTTGGGAATGGTGATAAATTGTACATAAAGTGCGACACGATATCCAACAACATACTCGTAATGTGGAACCCCGGTGAAATGCTTACAAATACGGTGAACGAATACATTGAATCTAGCTAAACCAAACATCTTAATACACACCTAAGCAACGCCGAATGTATAGGTATATGTACTGGTACATACCGGCCTTCTTTCCTTTCCACTTATATATAAAAAAAAAATTAAAAATATTTATTTCAGTTACATATAAATATAACGCAGTTACATATAATATATATATATACATATAACACACACACCCCTAACTCAATGGAGTGTTTTTGTTTTAAGACATAGTCAAACTAAGCAGGCCTCTGTATAAGGCGTGGTAGCGAGGAACTGGAGGCCCGCAGCGGGAAATCAGAAGATAAGTATTCGTCCGTTTCAAAACTTGAAACACTTGACAAAATAATTAAAGTCTAAATATAAAGAGGACAGTGACAGTGCAGCTTTGAATAACACTAGAAACAAAATAAAATTACTGCGACAGTTGACACCGTCAAACGTACTTCGTGCGTGGGAACTGTAAACGCGGCGCCGCCTGCTACTACGCGCACGAGGCGGACCTGGAGCAGTCGTAGGGCGTGTACCGCTTCTGCAAGGACTTTGAGAATAACCGGTTCGTGCGGCCCGTGTACAACATGTGGCCAACCATTTTGGAGAATGAGCTTATCATGAGCATGGCATACCTGCAGGCGCGCTACCTTGTTTCGTCGAATGAATATATGTGCTTAGTACCTGTGGCTACCTCAAGAACATAACCGATACCATTACATATTGTGCAATACCATTTGAGAAAGTTACGTAATGGGCCATAACCGATACCATTACCTATTGTGCAACACCATTTGAGAAGAACTATTGTTTGTTCCATAGTGATAAAAACTCATTTAAAGGCAGTGGCGTGCACAGGGATTTTGAGCAGAGTACGCATAACATAATGGACGACAAAACTGTGGAATCAGCTACCATCTAACTTATTACCTGAGCGATACGACCTGGCGTCCTTCAAGAAGAGAGCGTATTCCCACTTAAAAGGCCGGCAACGCATTTCTTTGTCATATGGTATTGCAAGTGTACATGGGCGACGGAGTCATTTACCATCAGATGAGCCGCCTGCTCGTTTGCCCGCTATAACATTCGACTAGTTAATTTTGGGAATCGCAATACTTTCATGATGAAGCAACTATCAACGCCATCTATTCAGATTTTTGTGCAATTTTTACATTACTACTTATTTTGTTTTCAAACATTTGACGACATTAATAATTTACAATAAGTTCTAATGTACTAATTGCACAAATATCTCATAGATGGCGCTGACAGCAATTTAAATGTTATGATAGTCTTCGAATAACTAAACTATTTATATGTAAAATAACAAAGGAATTTTGCATATTTTTTATGTATAGACATGTTGATTTTATTAAACAATTATACAAGAATCCTTTTCTATTTTATTATTTATTTGAATGTTTATTTGACTACAAGGGCTGCATGAGACAATGTCATTTGTTTAATCAGTAAAAGAATTTCAATAAATATAATATATGCTTAAAATAGGTGCTTGAAATTGTTTTATAATCGATGTTAAGTTAAAAAACCTATAGCCTCTATTCTACATTTGCCAAATGTTTGTAATTTTAAACATGATTCTTAATGTTTTTCACTAGAATCATGTTTGGCAGCGGCTTTATGAAAATTATTTAGATCAGTATATCCGCTATATATCCAATTGGTATTATCTTCAATTGAAAACAATATACATGGAAAACAAAACAATTTATTTACGTGTCTACAACCTGTTAGCCAGGAATAATTATCGTATAATTTTAAATTTAAATAACTTGCAGTTTTACCTTTCTTTTGGCACATATCCAACATAGGTACACACCTTCCCTTCGCAATTATGAGAAATTTAATATCATAACATAACAAAAACTAGAAAACGCGCCGCTTTTTACGCAAACACATCACCAGAACATAACTGCCAGCTATAATTTTACAAATCTTATTACAAAAGAAATTCTCTATAAAACAAATAATGTTCACTTTTTCTATCATAATCAAAACAATATGGATGACTACAAATACTGCGGTCATTTTGCGAGCGAGCGCTGACCAATCGGGTCGACCGTTGTCATAGATAAAGACGACAAGACGTGAAAGACAAAGAAGACAACAGATAAACTATGATCAACGGCGCGATTTGTAACTATTCATTCAAGTCGAGAAATAAGCTGTGCTTCCCGAGATTTCACATGTGCGCGTGTATTTAACGCACACGAACATATTCTTCGCCTATCGGGATTTGAACCGTTTACAACTGCGGGATTTTATGAATTTCGTAATAATTCGAGATGCACTGGTTATTTATGCTTACGGCCGCGGGTGGCGTACGAATCGGCGAGGGCGACGCGCGCTAATATATAAAAAAGACTCGAGTGCGGTGGCGTTTTAAAGAAAAATTGATATGTAGGTATGCCTACCTACGAGTGTGTCACTTCACACTTCACAAACCAGTAATAAACTAGCATTGTAACTCAACGGTTGTTTCACTATGCTCCATACATATCAGTGGCGACGAGGATTTTGACATACCCACGTATTGCAATTATCAAGAAAGCAAAATGTCGTATTTAGGAAGTTTGCCTATTTTGACCATAAAAACGGCGATTGGTCAATATTAGGAGCAGATTAAACAATGAAGATAAATGACGTGAGTGAGGAGAATAAGAGTGGAATACTTATTACTCATCTGTCCGATGACTCCTACAGGTTGGTGCGAAACATCGCGTATCCTAATGATTTGGATACATTAAGTTATATAAGGCTGGTGGAATTACTCGACGGGCATTTCAAAACGAAGAGTTGCTCGTACGCAGATAAAGCTAAGTTCTATGGAGCAGTAAGGCAAACAGGCGAAACCCTAGGAGACTGGGCGGCGAGATTACGCGGCCTCGCAAGCTACTGCGATTTCGGCGTGGCCTTGGAAGCGATTATTACGGATCGCTTCGTCCTAGGCCTGGGTGCGAGTCATGAACGTGATAAGCTTTTTGAACAAGATGCATCGAAACGTTGTCACGAGCACTAGAGATAGCTGAGCAAGCGGAGAGTGCGAGAGCGGCTAAGCTATTGTTCAGAGACGACATGATGACCATAAAGGAGGAACCAATATATAGGGCGGCGCGTGTGGCGAAGAGTAGCAGCGGTCATCACCGTGTCACCAAAGTAGCGGCGTCAACGAGCCGTGGAAGGTCCCACAATGTACCCTCTGGCTGTGCAGTGTGCGGGTTGGCGAATCATTCCAGCGACAAATGCCGTTATAAAAATTATCGGTGTCAAAAATGTGGTGAAAAAGGTCATTTAAAAAAAGTGTGTGGCAATGCAAGTGGCTATTCGCGGGTAAATAACTTGTGCAATACGGAAAATCAAAGTGAAGAAGAGGGCTGTTGCACAGAATGTAATAATTTCAATGTAAGGTATGTGACTAATGACCCAATTAAATTAGATGTTATCTTGGGAACAAAATGTTTATCGATGGAATTAGATTCTGGGGCAGGGACATCCATAATTTCAAAGAAAATGTATGACCAGTTGTTTTTAAGTCACAAATTATACCCATGTTCTCTAAAGATGTGTTTATACAACGGACATAAAATATCACCAGTAGGTTATTTTGTAACGAATATCTCGTTTGATGGGCACACTCATCCTATTAAAATTTATGTTGTGCATAATGGTGGACCACCATTGCTAGGTCGCGATTTTATGTCTGCTTTTAAATTAATATTAACCACTAAAATAAATCACGTAGAGGGTAGTGATGAAAGTTTGTATTCGTTATTGGAGCAATATTCTGAATTGTGGCGTGACGAATTGGGTACATTTAATAAATTTAAGGTTCAACTACGTTTAAAGGAAAATTCGACGCCAAAATTTTTTAAACCTCGTACTGTGCCATTTGCATTAAAGAGTAAAGTAGAACAGGAACTGAATAGGTTATCGCAATTAGGGATTTTGGTTCCAGTGACCCATTCCGAATACGCGACACCAATAGTACCGGTCCTTAAAGAGAATGGTAAAGTTAGAATAGCGGGGGATTTTTCTGTAACACTAAATAAAGATCTTATTATTGACAAATATCCTTTACCCCGGATTGAGGAAGTATTCGCAAAGATAGGGGGAGGGGACCGTTACACAAAAATTGATTTAAAAAATGCGTATAATCAATTTGTTCTTAGTGAAGATAGTCAAGATCTTACGACTATTACTACGTCGAAAGGATTATTTAAATATACACGCCTAGTATATGGTTTAGCCAATGCACCAGCCATCTTTCAACGATCAATGGAATCTCTTCTCTCGGGAATCGAAGGTGTGAGCTGTTGGTTAGATGACATATGTGTGACCGCCCCCTCCACACCGCTGCACTTAAGTAGGCTTAAACAGGTTTTAGATAGGCTTAAAGACGCCGGCCTGCGTTTACAAAAAGATAAGTGTGAGTTCTTTAAGGAAAACGTAACTTATTTAGGATACGTAATTGATAGAAACGGCCTACGCACTAACCCAGACAAGGTAAGAGCTATTCTCCAAGCGCCGGAACCTACTAACGTTACGGAGGTCAAACGATTTTTGGGAGTAGTTAATTATTATAGGAATTTTATTCCAAACGCATCGGCGTTAATGAGTCCACTTCACGAACTTCTTCGCAACGGCGCGTTGTGGCGATGGGGCGAGCGTGAGCGGCGCGTGATGCAGTTGGTAAAGAGGGAACTGGCTTCCGAAAGGGTGCTCGCGCACTGGGAGCCGGGCGCGCAGCTGGTGCTGACGGTGGACGCGGGTCCCGCCGGCCTGGGCGCCGTGCTGGCGCAACGCACACCCGCGGGGGCAGAGAGACCGCTCGCTTATGCTTCCCGCTCGCTTATACCTAGTGAGCGGAATTACAGCCAATTGCAAAAAGAAGCTACAGCCATAATTTTTGGGGTCAAACGGTTTCACCAGTATTTATATGGCTGTAGTGATCCGTTTATATTAAAGACAGATCATCGACCATTAGTTTCTATATTTAATAGTTCTTCAGGTATATCGATTACAACAGCGGCCAGGCTTCAAAGGTATGCTATTATTCTTTCGGCTTATAATTATATAATACAATATACACCTAACAAAAAAAATAATGTAGTAGCTGATTATTTTTCACGGGCACCATTGGTTACCGAGATCGACACCGACGACAATAATGAATCACATTATTTATTGAAATTTTTAGATACCGAGCAGCCAGCTGTGTCTGTAAAGGATTTGATGAAATTTACCGCTAGCGATAAAACCATTCAAACTGTTATAAAGTACATGAATAACGGCTGGCCGCGTAAAATAAGTTGTAAATCTATATCACCTTATTTCCAATGTAAAAATGATTTGCAATTTGAAAATGGTATCTTATGCGGGGTCATAGGGTCGTAATTCCTAGCAAGCTTATCGATGATATTTTACGAGAATTGCATAGCACTCATTTAGGAATAGTAAAAACAAAAAACAATGCACGTGCCAGGTATTGGTGCCGGGCATAGATATCGCCATAGAAGAGCGCATCGGTTCGTGTGACGTGTGCGTGGGAGCGAGAGGGCTCCGCGCGCGCGCCCCCCGCGCCCTGGCCGCGCCCCGCCGCGCCCTGGACGCGCATACATTTAGATTATATGACGATTGGCAACAGGGCTTATTTAGTTGTAGTAGATGCATTTAGCAAATGGATAGAATGTGTGAATATGTCAGATGGCACAACCACGCGAGTTTTAATAAATAAATTAAAACAGATATTCTCTGTTTTTGGACTACCGCGAACAATAGTCTCAGACAATGATGTAAAAATAAATTCAGCCGAGTTTAATGAATTTTGTTCCAGTAATGGCATCACCTATATGAATTCACCTATATATCATCCTTGTAGTAATGGACAGGCGGAGAATTCAGTGCGCACATGTAAAAAAATGCTAAAATGTATATTGAGTAAAAATCCTAGCACATGTAATATACAAGACGAATTATTAGGATATTTATTTGATTATAGGAATGCCGTTCATTGCGCCACCGGTGAAACGCCTGCTAAGTTAATGTTCGGACGTAATTTAAGATCTAGATTAGACTTAGCACTACCGGACAAAGAGGTTCATGTATACGATAAATGTATTATTAAGTGTAGGCGATTTTCAACTGGAGATGTTGTATGGCTCGCTGTTTTAATGGTAGGAAGGAGGTTTGGCGACAGGCTGTTATTGTTGATGTAGTTGGAAGTAGAATGTTCAAGGTACGGTTAAGAGATACAAATACAATATGTTTAAGGCATATAGACCAGATAATAAAATTTAAAGGTAATTCTCACACAATTACCAATGAACTGTCACTAATGCCTCCACAGTCGCAGACCTCAGTCAGTCCAGAATTGTCCCCCTCTGGCGGTAACAGTCAGTTGGAACCAGTTCCAGCTGACAACAGCAATGTTGTGAATACTACTATGTCGGAGGAGCCGCCTTCTACGACGCGCAGTCTGAGCCGTCGTTAGTGCAGCCAGGGCCAACTCCAATGTATGTGAGGAAAGTAGTGAGGTTCAACTGTCCGGGGAGTGAGAGAGAAGACCTTTGTCCAGCAATGAACAGGGCGCGTGCACGATCCCGGTGGCGGCGCCGGAGGACGCCGCCTTTGCCACGTACGATGCAATTGCGGCCCAGAAAAAGTTAATTATAAGTGTTAATTAGTTTTAATATTAAGAGTATGTATGGTATTATTTAAGCTTAAGTTTTCTGTTAATTGTTTGCCAGGATTCAAAATAAGGGTGTGGATAATGATATGTAGGTATGCCTACCTACGAGTGTGTCACTTCACACTTCACGAACCAGTAATAAACTAGCATTGTAACTCAACGGTTGTTTCATTACGCTCCATACATATCAGTAAGCAGTTGTGTACTTCTGAGTTTCAGGAAGAGAGCAGGTAGCTAGTGCATTGCTCATTTTTAATAGCTGTCTTTTTTCGATGAAATTATCACTGTTGGCCGCGTATAGCCTTCATATCTATATCGGCGAGCGCAGATGACTCTCAATCCAAAGATTTTTGAATAAGTTATATTTGATACAGCATTTATTTATTATACGTAACACTAAATTATTATAACTCCTCGCTATCTATAAAGCTGAACAATTCGGCAATATGCCGCCGTCAGGCATTTGTGAATAAATTGTTCAGCCTCCAAGTTTCCCGAGCGCCAACAGACCGAAATTAAAACTCGCAGGTGTAAAGGAAACAATTTGAAGGCGAATTAACATTTACACAATGACATCCCGGTAGTGGGGCAAGGGGTGCTCTCGACCTCGGCCCGCCCTTTGTTCTCCAACTAAAAGGGTTAACTTAAACGCGTCGTCTCTTAACCCTGCACTCGCTTGCGAGCATATGTTGAACATTTACAAGCCGTTTACTTTTACACGATGTTTTGTAAACGCCGCCGCGACGCAAGTATGATTTACGGGCGGAAGAACTCAGAGAAGTTAATCAAACGTTGTTAAAGTTTATTCATGACATTTCGGCATGTCCACATACAATAATGCACATATTGAGAAGAGGAGTTCTTATATAGTGTCCGCCATACAAATATATAAAATTGGAGATGAATTGATAGACTGGTTTTGATAAATTGAGGTAGCTAATGTAATTATTACTTCTTGTTGTGAAGAATACATATATTCATATAGTCGCAGGCACACCTAGTATACAATATAAGATTTGTTGCCGATACTGCTGATGTTAAACTGTTTCTTGAGGTTTTAACTTTCTGTGAGTGGTTACATTAATTATTTTGTATCTGATTTCCAAAACCACACATTTCGGTAATAAGCGACCACTCTTTTCATTGTTTGCTTAGAATTACGGGTTCTGAAATTTAATTAGAGGGAAGGGCTAAGTTGCGGGTTTTTGGGGACGTAACATATTATTTCAAAGGGTTCCAAACCGCATGTTGTTTTTTAATAGCTAGTTCAAAGCTATCCTGTGTTATAAATAAAAGTATATTTAAATGCATATTACACAAATGATGGCGCATCTCTCAAATTATTATACCATAACCTTAGTTAAACAATGTCTTACTATTAATAATGTTGTTACCTATTTGTGATATAAGAATAATATGTTTATTTTTCTTTATGCTCATCATTAAAATCTATTATCTAACAGTTATGTTAGTTTAAGAAGCTAGAGTATTAAAATTCATTAGTTAGCGGTTTAATAATAATAATAAAAAAAAAATATTGCTTCTTCACAAGTCACAATTTCAACATGTGGTCCTTATTAGCTACTTACAATACACAATTTATTTTTGTACCTTTATTGTGAAGCAATTGGATGTGGCTCAGCTAATGTTGATAAATAAGGTACTAGTACCTATTTACAACGCTGCTTTTCAGCCAACTCCACGTCTCTTCAGGTGTTACACGAGGTTAGTTATATGAGGGCCAACTACATTAATGGTATTATCATGACAATGAGACAGTGAGTGTTTAAGCCCTGGTAGAGACGTGTGCAAGAATGTTTTATGGCTCGCTTGATATGGCTTAGGGGAAGAACTTTATCTTGGTGCTAATATTAACCATACAAGCACTATGGAGTTGATGTAAAGGTAAAAAAGGTAAAAAACATATATGATATGCAATTATTAATATATTTACAGTAAACATAATAAGTATGCCGTACTATTACTAATGCCGGTATTTTAGGATGAGACTTAAGTGTCTTCACTTAAGTAGAGTATACGATAAATAGCACTATCCCTTTCTAACTTAATTTAGGAAAATCAACGTTGAGTCTCGTTCTTGAATACGGGCGCTAGAGTGCATATATATTTTTAACAAAGTAGCCTGTAAAATAGTTATCTTTATAGATCTCGTTGAATATAGTAACTCAATTCAACTGTAAGTTAAAATTAAGTACAACTAAATTATGTAATGCTGGTACTAAACAAGGAGGACATTTGCATAGAACACGATTAACGCTTGAGGTGTCTTCTAGGGAGTGTACTAAAATAATCGTCTTAGCATAGGAAATCAGTAAGTTGAAGTATATTACTTACAAATTTAGTTTACCAGCTAATGATGTTGTTCTCAGGAGTTATTGTTTCATAGTACACATCAGTGTTTTGCATTTTTCTAAGCATTAGAAGTCCAATTGAATTTATTCTATCACCATTGTTGGCAGACTGGCGTGCAATTCTAAAGTTTAGCATGCGACTTCAATTCACTTGTGTAATTCACTTAAGGTACTTATAAATTTATGGGCACGGTAAGAAATGGTAAATATAAAGTTAGATGGTCCTTTAGGAAGAGAACGTGTGATAGTGGCATTTTGGTTTATTCGATAAGTGGGATAAACAAACTTGGCCTATGCCAAGTAGGCTTGTTAATTTAGGTAAAATTTAAATATAATTTTTGTCGAAGTAGATCAATTACCGAAATGATAAATACAATTCACAACATTGCTGGAAAGTAGGGTTTGCAGATAAACACAAATCAGCCATCGAATTATTGAATATGTCCTTGTTTAATTTGAAACTAATCCTTGAGACGAAGAGAAGTATGCAAGAAAAATTATCATTAAATAAGTAACACGTTTAAAAAAGAGTTATAAAAAAATGATTAACTTAACCTTTATTCACACTTGGCTGCTGGTATTTAAAATAACTCCTGTCGTTTTGGCGCAAAGAGTTCACGCAGTCTAAGTATTCAATACAAGCGACGACCTTCGAACCCAGGCTTAGACGTTGGCATTAAACGCCCTAACACCTTGTTTGTCTACGTTAAGGATTACCGCTTATTTCATTTCGCGGATGACTGGGCGCAGTACTAGGCATGCGATTAGCCCTGAATCTTAATTTGGATTACGTATACGGTTCCGATGGGATTCATTACAATTCAGGATTAAGGAAAGATTTAGTTATTTACTTTATAAATATGTTTTAACAGCGCTGCTTTTGTACACTGTCGACAGTCAGAGCTTAATTAATTGTATCTACTTTCTATTATTTTTCGTATCACTATGCGATGTAAAGATGCAATTTATGTTTTCTTGGTTTCATTCTTCTTTCATTTGTTAAACCTCAATAATATTACGACCTCCATAACTTAGTTAATCATTACCAACTTACGAACACGTTCCAAAAATAGCCGATCTTTTTGTTTTAGTTCTATCGCATTACTTACTCGTACCTTCTAGTGCTAGAGGCATTTATATTCCCCTAGCTCCGTAGGCGGTTACCGCGAACATTAATGGTGCAAGAATTAGATTTAGCCCCGACACCGCAGTAGAGGTTTTACGTACACATCCATGTCCTTTTAGCCACTCCTACCCAGTTTATCCGTTTTATATTTTCTCGGCGGCGAACGGCGCTCTTGTATTTCTTAATTTAAGACGAAAATGAAATACTAAATACTCGTCTCGGAGCTGATATATTTAGTTCTAACGTAGTTTGTGTCAAGGTTGCTTTCTCGTTTTTATTCATGATATAAGGTCGCTTTGTTTGTTGAGTTTAATAAGTCTGTGAGGCGCCAGATGCAGGTGACGTAATCACATTTCATTTGTGTGCAAAGGCACGCAATGTCAAACGTGACTTTATTCCGAGTTGCTTTTATATGCTGTGGAAAGCTTTGACTAACCAAGCTGGGAATAATATCTACAGAGCAATACAATTTAGATTTTAGCTGTTATTTTTTCTCCATTTCGGTTCTTACTATTAAATTAATTTCATTTACTATTGCTTTGGTTTAGAATTTACCTACTTTTTTAAGTTTCAGCACACATTTTAATGTGTGTATAATCCCAATACATTACCATAGTGCAGTTGCTGACGTGAGGGTAATTAGGTTGCAATATCCAATAAATCACTTGCCAATTTAGAAACATCTAAATCAAAAGCATAAGATGAACTGTTATGGTGTGAAAATACATGAGATTGTGCTCCCCAGCTTGTTGGTCCTACGACTTGTGTTATCTGGCGCAGAAAAAAGGAAACCTATGTCAAGCAGTGGACTGCAATAGGTTGAAAAGAGGAAGGTTCTTATGCAGACGCCTATATACATTGTCTTCCATTTGATAAAATAAATAAATATTCACTGACATTTGCCCAGCGCCATCTAACCCCATATTAAGCGAGGAGCTTGTAGTTAGGGTACTAAATAACTGATAAACACACTTATATACATATTTTTTGTTAATACATACATATTGTACATAGAAACACCCAGAGCATTATAAATGAACTTTCTGTTCAGGCACACACACATTTATTACACCAGCCATACAACTGAGTGATGGTTTGAATCTGACATTCCCGCGATGAGAACGCCGGACGTGTGAAAAGGCGGCTATCGAAGTAGTTTACAATGTCAAGTTCATGCTCACAAATGTTTGTACTGCTCGGGGATCGAACCCGGAAACCGTGGTAAAGCAGCCGACGTCTTGACCATTACACCACATGGGTTAGATTGTTGATACTTTGGTTAGTTCAGATGTCAAGAATTATAATTAATTATTCTTATGGATGTTTTTGTATAGGTAGTAGTAATTCTGAATTAGTAATACCTATACAAAACCCACCATAAGAAAACACAAAAAACACCAAATTACTACTCCACAAAAGCGATGTGTTCCTAGAACAATAATTTAAATATCTGGTGAGTCACCTTTCAACCAATACAAGCAAAGCTTAAACAGTAAAAATCGATTTATTAAACCGTAGATGTTCATCTAGAGCAGGGTATGTTTACTGCGATTGAATTATTAACTACGTCTGGCGGTCAAGGCCCGAGAAATGTGAACCTGTATTTTGTTTAAAATGGTTTCGGGAAATTTGTAGTCTTCATAGTCTATGGATAAGTATAAATAAAGTTGGTTTACCTTACCTTCTTAAACTCGGTCACAATGAGCTTGCGGAGATGCTGAACAGCCTAAATTAATCTTCCCGACGAGTTGGGCTTGGCATGAGTTTGGACAAGACGAAAGTCATGTTCAACAGTCGTGTCATGCCACAACCGATATGCGTCGATGGCGTCCGTCTCGAGGTTGTGCAGGAGTATATCTACCTGGGCCAGACCATCCAATTTGGCCGGCATAACTTCGAGAAGGAGGCTAGTAGGAGGGTTCAGTTGGGCTGGGCGGCATTCGGTAAGCTACGTCATGTCTTAATGTCAACTATTCCGCAATGCTTAAAGACAAAAGTCTTTAAGCAATGCGTCCTACCCGTGCTAACATACGCAGCTGAGACATGGACACTGACTGCGGGATTGGTTCACAAGTTCAAAGTCACTCAACGCGCAATGGAGCGAGCTATGCTTGGAGTCTCTCTTAGGGATAAGATCAGAAATGATTTAATCCGCAAGAGAACTAAAGTTACCGACATAGCCCGCCGGATCAGCAAGTTGAAGTGGCAGTGGGCTGGTCACGTATGTCGTAGAACCGATGGCCGTTGGAGCAGACGAGTTCTGGAGTGGAGACCGCGTCTTGGCAAGCGTAGCGTAGGACGCCCTCCGGCCCGATGGACCGACGACTTGCGGAAGGTCGCTTGTGGGAGCTGGATGAGAAAAGCGGAGGACCGGGATATCTGGCGCAAATTGGGGGAGACCTATGTCCAGCAGTGGACTGCCATAGGTTGAAGAGAAAGCTCGTTAAGGATATAACAAGTATTTCCTATACGGCGCTGCAGTTAATTAAAAAATATCCACAGGCATTCACAAAGCGTTATCTAGTCCTAATTTAGGCAAAGAGCACTATGGGAGTTGTTTCTTATAATACCTCTTTCACTATCCAATTATTGTAGCACATTAAACCCAATTTGACATACTGTCTTATCCGCTTGAACGTAGGAACTTACTTAATTTACCTATATAAGTATCTACCTAATAAACGAAGTCGACTATACCTTTAAGTCATACATAGATAGCGCACTGAATGGCAACGCGAAATGTTAACTGAGATGGAAATGCAAAATTAAATATCAAAAGTAACCCACATACGGCGAGCGCTTTTAGAATAAAAATTCCTTTGCGTGCCAGCAAAAATATCATTACACCTTGGGCGGTACGTGGGAAAAGCGGCGCATTTGTCGGTAATTACGGGACCGACACGTCTCAGTGCGGTGTTACGTTGTACCGGTTACCGGCATACCAAGCACTTCTTACCTGGTGTACTATTCCCATGTATTTTTATTTATTTGTACTCGATCCGTTTGCTTTCCGATAATATATAATGTCAGTACTGTTGATCACATTACAACAATGTTTTTTAAGTAATTTCCGAAGTCATCTTCAAACGGGAAGCAGGTCATAGTTATTTTTCTAGCTTACAACTGCTGTTCGCTGCAAATGACTTTGACAGCTTGACCAAGAAATAGATGGCACGAACATGGATATTGATCTCCCTCTTTTTCGTTAATATATATATGTCGAAGCACGATAGACTTTATAAACAAAATGAATGAACAGTATCGTTGGCGATATAGTTAATGCCAACGATTCACGTTAATATTGAGAATCAAACTGTTTAGTTTACTAAAATCAAGTTAGGTTTTTTACTTCTCAAAAGAAATAATAATTAAACTTAACTCTTTTATTGCAAATATTACAATACAACAATTAGTATCTTACTTAGCTTGACTAGCACGACCCAAATCTCAAACCAGAATGTCATTCAAATTTCAATCATTGGCTCCACATTTCGGGGCTTCACACGCCGGCATCTTACTGCCATGTCAAACTTACATTTCGTCGTATAAACTATGGCGCTGCACGCGCATTCCATTATAATGACATTAAGATAATTTGCAACTAGACGCTCACAAATATTTGCCTAATTAATAACTTAATTAATTAAGCTTCTTCCATAATTCTGAATACAAAAAGACAACAATAAGTGTCTATCAAAATAACTTTCTATTCAAGGGAACTTAACAATCAAAACAGTGGATTATAAAACATCCTGATATGAATTCTTAACTCAACAAGTTATTTAATGATAGCTAATATTCACTAGATATTATAATAATATTTATCGGTATTAAGATTTGTTATTAACAAAACAGATTTCTATTTCTGATTAATAAAAACATTAGTTAATTGTTCTAAATACACGAATATAGTTTCGCTAATCTCGTGTTGGTAACTTATTAATCAAAACAGCATTACTTCAATTCTGTAATGCTGGAATAATTATTTTACTATTTAAATTAAGCTTTAAATAATGTTTCATGATTTTATAAGAGATGTTACATTGGAAATATTAATTAATAAAAATGTAATTAGAACAATCGCCGCCACAGGAAACACTAATGTTTTTTTGTCAAAACACTGTTCCTTAAAATCATTAAGGATTAAGTTGCATTGTTACCAGTTAAATATATATTTAAATAATATTTGATGAATTATCTATCGATATTAAATTGGTTGCAGCGACATATACAATATGGTTTATTTAGTAAGACTTCGTAGAAAGTCAACAAAAGCTTACATAAGTTGTTTTTATTATTATGTTATGTGTTCGCTCTCCATCCATACGGCTGATAATAGATGAACACGTGATAACTAGATGAAATTTGGTTTATCCGGATCAAATTTTATTAGATTTACATATACTCCCTGTATGAAAAGGCATCGAAAGCATCGGTAGGGGTTCCAACTTGTGAAATAATTTATGAAATGTTTCTTCTCCCAACACTTTTGAAATGTGGGTTTGAACATTGTAAATTCGAGCGATATTTTAAAAATACCAAACATTTTCACTCTCCTGACCATTTAAGCGCGTGCCACGACGCGGGCATTGAAAGAAATTACGAATTCAATTTCAGATAAGAAAATAATAATGGGAGGAAGTTGTAATAAACCTTTTTAAGATGGAAAATATTTTTGATTTAAAACACTTGACGAGGAAACTCTGAATTTTTGGGGTCAGAGCATTGCCTACATGGTTTAGAGACAAGGTTCAAATACTGGACGTAATTACTACGTATAAAAACTCCTTCTCCCTTGAATGGCTTTTATCATAGTGCAGCTCCAAAACGTATCGACAAGAATTCTTTCTAATATACGAAATGTAGACTTCCATATTATATACCTTTATTTATTAGGGTTCCGTTGCCAAACGGATAAAAAACGGAAACCTTATATATTCGTCATGTCTGTCTGTTCGTCCGTAAGTCACACTCTTTTTTTCTCCGAAAGTATAATTAACAAATTTTAACTGTGTAGTGCTACACAGTTAAAATTTTGTAATTATATGTATTTTGTGAACCGCTATAAGGTTTTGACATTAAATTAGCAATGTTATAGCAAATTTTTAATTCATAATTTCAGACACACCTATAGTCCACTCTTGGCCTAGACTTTGCTCATTGATTAACATGTTTCGACGTCTTAAGGTTTTTAATTACAAGTTCCATAATAATTTTGATGTTCATATCATTTATAAACTTCTTTAATCAAACAATGCAATGTACTTACTAATTCACATTAGGCATGTGAGGTGGGTTTCAAGCCCATTTCCCCATAGAAATACCATGCGGGAAGGCCTGTGCCCTGCAGAGTGACGTAATAGGCTGATGATGTTGTTAAACGAAGCCCATTGGCTCAGTATCGTTAGGGTAGATCACTATTTCTTTGCATGTTTATATTGTTTTCATGAACCTACGTACGAAAGTAAATAAGTAGTAATCCTTCAATCCCAAACAATAAATAGCACAAGAAATGTGAAAACAATTTCGTATCGGAAATGTGCTTCGTACAACTGACCCTTCGAATAAAGATAGTCGAACCGAAGAAAAACTAACATTTTTCTCACGAAACCAATGCCGTACATGTAGCCGGGATCGTCGACTATCTGGCCTTCGACTAAATAATTACGGTCTGACCCCAAGAACATTCCGACTGATTTTCCGACTGCGATCGCTCGGTAATATTAGCCGTAAAGAAGACCTCGTAAAATGGTATTGCCTCTAAATATTTTTATGCGGACACGATTTCATCAAGCCCGCCGATGGTATCAGAGGGAATTGATATCGTTAATTTAATAATTGCGAGTCAAAGGCATTCAATTAAGGCTTATCTACAGTGAAATTTTACGTTTATTTATGTAACAGGAAGGCATGAAAGGTTGCTATAAAATATACATTAAATTACGCATGGCATTTTTAACGAAAAAAAAAACATAATATTACTCAAAAGCCTAATACTTACTTGTGATTTGTAAATTGTATTGTTTGTTGCCATTTGCAAATATTATTAAAATATTTCTGTGATACATTTTCATTGTTCTCTCAAAATGAGACGAGAATCAAACAAACCCTTACGATGAAACAGGTATGACCTCCAAAATCGAGAAATTGAAGTGAATTTGAAGGCATAACTAGGTTTATAGAACTTTATTGTCAAAAAAATTAACATGTACAGAAAACATTCACTTAAAATGAGATAAAGAATGACAAAAAAGCACATAAATTATCGAAGCAGTGCAGCTCGTTTGTACAATATTAATTTATAAACGACAACAAACACAATACAAAAAATGAGGTGTAAACTGAATCCTTAGCAATTTCAACAAACAAACTTTCAAACAAAAGATAATAATATAACTGCTTTTAAGATCTTGAATGAAGACAATATGCTGATATATTATCAAATCCCACCACATGGCACGTTACTCTCTATTCCCTATTTAAAAAAGTGTAATTTCTTTAGATATTGGAATTTACAGATTTAAATGTTTTAACGATTATAATTGTGTCATACTAAGTAGATTACATATTGAATTAATTTTAAAAAAAACGAAATTATTCAGTACATTTCAGTTTTCCTTTTTTGTTCTTAATGCAAAATTTCACAATGAAGCAGCTAGACTACTGCCACTATCACCTTAATACACCCCTATTTAATACTAATGTCTGGGAAAAGTACTGGGATTTCAATCGACAACCCTCTCGACACATCCAGGCTATCCCCTACACCGAATGATGCACGTGTATCACGTGAGATTATCATTTCACATCACGTCCGCATTTTGACCGCAAGCCGATATTGATTCGGCGGCCAATTAAACGTATTGTTAGCTGTTCTATCATTCTTTTATAAATCCAGAATATGACCGCAGAAACATGGAACTTTGTATTTAAAAAAGTTATTTAATATCAATGGTTCCCAATCGGATCAATCGACAATCTTATAGTGATAATTTTCTGAACTTATTCATTCAAATATTATATTTTTTTACTGACTTAAGCTTTTACACATTGAACCATGTCTAAGTTTGCTAATTAATAACTCACGTAAACTATACCTAATTGTTTTTTATTATTCTCCCGTTTAAACTGGCTTTTTCAGTGATTGCTCTTATCAGTTAACTTAAAGATCACTAACTATAGTTAATTCAAAGGAAGATGGGCATGTGATCCGGGACATACGGCTTAACGTGCTCATCGAAGCATGGTATTATCTTTCAGGTGATTCAACCTGCAATGTCCTACGAAAACTGGCAGAAATAAACCCCCCTGGGACTCTATGCTGCAGTTATGCCTCATTACATTTCAACAAGTTACATAGTAAATAATTTCATTATTCGATTAAGTTTTTAATCGACATCAAAGAAGGAAGTTACTCAATTCGACCAATATATGCTCTTCATGTTTGTTTGCGGATAACATCGACGTTTTTAAACCGATTTTGATGATTATATTTTTAACTGTATGTAAATGGTATGCTTCAGAGGTGGTCCCATTTCAAGGAAGGGTGATGATGATGAAGACCAGAGAAATCGAGGCTACCTAGACTACTCAATGGATAGCTCAAGCAACTATCAGGACAATGGGCCTTAAGATGAAACAATGAAAATATTATCTCGAGCTTATTTTTTTTTAATGACAAGTTTACTCGTAGGTGCTTGGTTGGTTACGACGCAATTTCCCCATGGCCATGCTATATAGGAAGTGCTAGTGCTCTGTAGCACTAGCACTTCCGTTATAAGTATGGTTCAGAGTGCCTACTTCAATTGGTAAAAGAGATCCCTATCTTTTGGAATACTTTTTTTACCAATTCGATTACAAAATTTTCGAAATGAATATTTTTTTACTCGTAGCTACATACTTACTGTGTACCAAAGCTGGGTCATTAAAAAGTTCATTTAAAAACACGTCAATGAATTAATAGATGTTTATTTATTTACCTATATCAAGCCGATTTCTATTCCGGACCTTGTTCATTACGTATGTACCCATCTAATTACTCTTCTAAATCGACCGTGTCTTGTTTAATGGCGATCATTTGAATAACATGGAGTCCGACCGGACATCGGTTTATTTGTATACAAGCTGATGTAGTTCTAAATAACTAGGATTTAAGTAAATATTCAAACACAAATGGCCATAAATCCTTGTTTATTTTTACACAGGCAACCGGGATTGTAGAATTGTTTGAATGAATAGAAACACCCAGACCAATACAAACAGATATGTTCATGCACACAAATGTTTGTACTGCCGGGGCAACGAGCCCCTTGGTATAGTAACCAATTACACCACATGGGTCGTCATAACTTCTTTATTCATTGCGCAATATAATACCTACTACACCTACATATTGAACTCGTCCGTAACCCAATCGAGAACCTAACGATTCCCCAGTCGCTCGGTTTCATCGTGTAGGTTGACGAAGCTCACGTACTCTACAATAAATTACCTAGAGGTAAGGTACCGATGGCCTGGGCGTACGAGGCATCCATCACTCGCATGCAAAGCGATCCGCCCACCCGAAAATAACTAGAACATTTTTATTATGCACGCTAGAATTTGCTATGGCTTAGAAATTTGCTAAACAAAGTAGAAATTCTTGCTTACATTTTCGACTTAGATGTTTAATGATGCAGCATTACCACACAAGCATATGAGTTTAAATATTTCTTTAACTTTTTGAAAGAAAAAAGATTAACCATTATTTATGTAATAATCCTTTTTTCCCGTTACTTCCCTGATGTGATTTTAAATGATTTATATTAACTTTTATAACGTTTTGTCTATTTATGTTTTTTCAAAGGCAAACGAGCAGACGTTTCTCTTGGTGTTAAGCGATAACTCCACCCAAGGATATTTGTTACTACTAAGGGGCAACGAGACATTTATAATTGGAGAAGATAAAATAAATGTACTGAGAAAGTAAGTAAACTAAAATAATGAACTGTAATAATAATTATAAATAGGTATTGTTATTCAGAATAATATTTTTTTTGTAATTTTTATGTATTATGTTTGCATGCCTGCGAGCAGGCATAAGTACTGTGTATTCGCAAATAAAAGGTTTTTGACTTTAAGAAAATACAGGTAAAGTCGGAGCGATTTTGTGTCTCTATCAACCTCACTTATTCAAGTTGAAGTAAAACAATATCTACGGGTATAGTTAAAATAGCCGCTATATCCGTAGCCTCCTGACCTGATGTCAAACACGTAACAATCGTTAAATAATTGCATTTCCTTTTCCCGAGTTCATACAAGCGTAATTATTTCTGAGATTAGTCTGATAAATTTAATGGAATACACAGTGTCAATAACTTAATGAAATATGAGAATATAATGTCGAACAGAATCAATATCGTATTGTTCAATACGGTTATAGCGTAGGTCCTTTGTTCGGTTGGAGTCTTTGTCCAATATTATACTATAGCGTTAATAGGATAGTACAATTACGTTCACTGTCAGTAATAAATGTTGCGACAAAACTCAACAGTATTCAATTTATGTAACATAAAACATTTGTTTTTAGTTTCCTATTTATTTTCAGGTGGTTTGAAAGTCCATTTCTTCATGAAACTTTAATTCCTATCTTTTATTTTTATGAAATAGGGACGCTATTTCTTAAGATTATATTGGTACGGAAACGATTCAAATAGTAACTTTTTTTACAATCTAAATGATGGCCTATGAAGGCCGCAGATCATTTCTGCTGAATCGCGTTGTGGAAGACTTCCACTCGTCCAGATGATAAAAATACCACATGTCTACTTATGATCTTTAGGTAACCCCTAGACATTTAAGATGTATACTGCTGCTCAGAATATCTTTGTATTATGAACGTAACAATGCCATGGGCTATGTAAAGAAATATTTGCACATATAACGAAAATATCATGTCATATTATAGGGGATTATTTATCTTTTTTTCATACACGAGGAAAATAGCATCATGTTATACAAACAAGATATATTAAGTATGTTATGAGAAAGTGGATAAAAGACTAATGGGGATAAGTAATATGTTTGTCAATACTATTTGTTTGCTTCGATTGTTTTCATAAGATTAGAGAATGAGTTCTATTTATTATATTGAACTGAAAACATTACATGAAAAAAATGAAGTTGGATAAAAGTAATTAATCTTAAGACAGCTTTTTAAATTTTACTGATTCTCCTTTGTTGTCATACTATATACAATTATACATACTGAAGTCAACTACTTTATCTCCGAAACTCTGAAGCTAGAGCCAAAGCCGTTAATGGTACGTGAAGGCCACAGTTCGAATATAAATAAAGCCATTTCATAAGTTTTGTAATTGATTTATGAACTATGTTTATTCCACAATACAAGCAAAACATATTTCGTTTAACTACGCGAGCTGACTCAAGACCAAGCCCATAAACAAACAGCCGGTCTCTAGATGCTCGTACAATAGCGCGTCGGCGACCGCCGTCAAAGAAACATTATTTGGGTTAATTACATCTCGTGTGTTACGCTATCATCAATTTTGTGTGAGATAATGTAACGAGATTTTGGTTACTTTACCGTTATATATTAGTTTTGATATCGGCTGTTAATGCACCGTGAAATCATTGTTAAATATGAAATAAACACACACACTTACACTGTATGTAATAAGGTACAGGTATAGCTGGTTTTCCATTACTTTCAAATATGAACTTTTAACACAGGTATAAACTGCCTTGATGTGTAAAGCGTTCCAATCATTCGTATTATTTTACGTAATATTTACATAAACACAAAAACATAAATTTGGTGAAATTTATGATAACAATATTGCATGACAAAAATGGAAGCGGCTTTTGTTTTTATAATATTATGCGCCCCTGAATGTGGCGACAGTAATTAAATTTTCACAAATGTGCTTCCATGAAAAATATGTACTTACCTTTGGAATTCGTTTGCTGCTGAACTGCATTTGTTCGTCACGAGTAAATGAAATAAAATACACAAAAGGGATTTAGGTTTATTTAAAAGAAAATTTAAGGATATTGCTGCAATAATTATTATATTGTACAAGTTTTCGTTTTCTGATATTATTTTAATCATGTTGCAAATTATATCAAAAAGCTTTAGAACAATTGTGTAAATACTGAAGGGTCCGGGTTTGAACCCCGGCCATACAATGTATCACAAAAAAATAAATAGGTTTGTTTATCAGTTGTTAAGTTGGGACTAGATGGTGCTGTGTGAGTGACGTGCATATTTATTTAAATTCTTTTTTACGTTAAAAACAACACAGTGGTGACTTTTATGACTAGAGTCGTTATCTTTCTGTTGCTTAAATAAATATTTTTTTTAGAAAAATAAATAAATTTACAATGAAATTATGTTAGGTACACATATTAAACATAAATTATAAATTGATCATTCATCATCAGCTCATCAAAAGTCCCTCGGTGGGGACGAGGAGCACGAGTTAGGGTATAGGGTGTTTAGGCCTTAGTCGTCCACGCGGGCCCAGTGCGGGTTGGACGACTTCACGCACAACCTTTTGCATTTCTTCACAGGCGTGCGCAGGTTTCCTCACGATGTTTTCCTTCACTGTAAGAGCGTCGGATAACGTACATATAATTTCGAAAACACATTGGTACGTGGCGGGATTTGGATCTCAGCCCTCCCGGTAGCAGGGCAACAGTTCACACCATTGAGCCACCGACGATAAATTGATATTTGACACATGTACAATGCGTTACAAGCATTGATTGATTAATGGTAACTACCAAATTGTTTTTAATAATTTCCACTTTTTTATTCTTAGTAAAACCAATTGCAGATTATTACAGTAACATGTGTATTTATAATAATTAAAAAGCCTTCAGCTACTAAGCCTCGGGATATATGAGTTCCTTTGAAGCAATCCATGATTACATGCAAAGAAAGCCACAAGTAAATTCGAGCAAATGAACACAGAAAGGGAAAAGGGCTAAGATCAACATAATTTTCTTTTGACGGTCATAAAAATAACTTCTTTTTGTTGCTGCAAAAACAAAATTTAAATTGGAAATCTCCTTGTTGTGTGTCGGAGCCACTCGATCAAAATATAATTCAGCCGAGAGCACATTATAATAATTGATTCCGAGTTTGACCGTCTTTTTCAGGGTCTTCAGAATAATAACGGCAAGAAAATCGAATGTATCACATTTTATTCGTATTTGTGTCTGTGCAAACATGCCTACACTAGTAGGTATGTTTGTATTAAGTGAGAAAATTCCAAATTACTTTGAAAACCATTTTTGCTTCATGGTCCTCATTATAACCTTTATTATTATTATGTTCATTGCTGAATAAAGATCTCCCGAAATATGTGGAGGGGCTTTAATTTACCTGAGTATGTGTTGAAAAATATTTACGATTTGTAACCCGAAAACTGTGGTTTATCATTGATTAAAATGGGTTATCATCGTTTCTGGCTTTCCATTCATTTTAGAGCAGTTTGACTTGTGAACTCCTATTGTTTACCTTGTTAATGTTTATTTAATTGCAGGAGGGTTTTCACAATATAATTCCATATTTTACAGCGAAACAAAAGAAGCCTTTATGTCTGACAATTAATTGAGGTATCGACTTTTCGTTGGCTCTTCTATAATACGATTACTGTTGAGTGCTTCCTTAAACAAATAAAGTCTTTGTTATGCGAAACAAGATTTTCACTGGACTGGATTTGTTATCTTACTTAGCTCCGTCAACAGGTCCCATGTAATGTTTGCATAAAATCTACTCTGTAATCTAATTTAATTGTTCTTTGTAGGGAGTACATAATCAAATTTTAAAGTATTAAATGCGTTGCATAATTAAGGCACGGTGCTTTAACGTTTGGGGTAGGTATTTCATAATTTAAATATAGGGGAAATTTTGCTTTCTAATTTT
The DNA here is from genome assembly GCA_019425675.1 of Leucinodes orbonalis. Classification (NCBI taxonomy): domain Eukaryota; kingdom Metazoa; phylum Arthropoda; class Insecta; order Lepidoptera; family Crambidae; genus Leucinodes; species Leucinodes orbonalis. The sequence continues at coordinate 6,772 of PQWD01000399.1, read as the reverse complement.
TAAAATTATAACTCGCAAATATTTTTAAAGGAATCCTCATTGCTGAAGGTAATCAAGATTTTTTAAGCAATTTTATGAAAAAAATATATTTATTTCATACTAATAACCTTAATAGCTAAATAAAATCTTATTGACTCAAATCGATGAAAATTTAATAGATTTGTAATTGGTTATGCAAGTGTGTCCCATTTATAGTAAAAGTTATCATGGAAGTTTGCTACATCAAGTTTTTTCCTCGTGCAGAACAAAACATTAATTCAAGATTAAAGTGCGGTAAACATAAAACTTAGATACGAGCAGCATTTAGTATAGCTGTAGTACAAAATTCATGAACTATCCATACTATTTAAAAGGCTTGACGTCATAATTAAGTAGCCATTAGTACCAAATTACAGGTTTAATGCGTAGTCTGAGTATCTGAGGATATTCATTTATTTATTTATCTGTTTAGAAACACAGCAATTTTTCAGTAAAAAAATGAAGTCTCTTTATTTGCCACGTTTTATATCTATAAATTAAAACATCAAAATAATATGTAACAAACTTTAAGATTTATTAAAAACCCAACTGAATTCAATATCCTTGATCTAAGATACTGTCAGACGATTCAAGCTGTTGCTTGTAAGTAATAGCATATTCTGTCTGCTTTTGCATATTCTATATTCAAACTTGTTTCATATCATAGTGAAATCCTTTACTGAAACCGTAATTACTCCCTGGCCATTATTTTGCCCCAAACAATTTATCAAAGTTATTTTTTCTGACAGAATATCTTTGTTATTATGTAAAACATATCATTGTACTTATATTGTACCTAATCATCATTTTTTTGTATCTGTTTGTACATGTCCTTGTACTAATTGCACTTAATTAATCATTATTTTGACCCTCTCAAACGTGCCTCTATAATATTTTAGAAAATGCTCATTTCAGTAACCGAGGCACCAGCGAACAACTTATTCAAACAACAACTCCGCAAAATTGCGTGCCTAAGCAGATACCTAATATTTCTTCATAATGAGGGGAATTCTATTAGCAAACAGAAATTTTGAAATTAAATTTCAATCCTTCGTTCCATTTTCCCTCCGGTTATAATTTAATGTGCGGACAAGAGGGAAATCCATAAAATCTAATGGGAAAATTCCACGGCGCGATGAGCCTCCAAGATTTATATTAGTACTTAAACGACTGTGGTAGTGTCTGTTTAAGCTTTATTACTTTTTACGGATTGAAATATTACAAATACCTCTCGAAGTTGGTCTGTAGGAATCGTTTCATTTTAGTTTTTATTCCGATGGTCTTGGCATTGTGGTTTATCGAAGTGAAATAAGAAATCAGGTTATTTTATAAAGAAACATAAGAATTCATATTTATTGAATGTAACAAACTATGTATATATACATTTAGCCACAGACAGTAGACAGTATTATTTATAAAATAGGTTGAGGCCATCATGTGGGTAAGTGCCCAAGAGGCTGGTCACATTGCCGCGCGGAATAGCTAGGCTGATTCTCTAGGCTAGTTCGAGATAAAGGTCAGCCTTCGTATCGTGAGATGACTCTGTTAAACGCTTAGCAAATTCACTATACAGTTTATGGGCACTTGGTCCCCACAAGCGTAATGTTTCGACCCCAATCGGTTAAAATGTTATCAGCAGAATCAGCAGCAGAATCAGATGGGAGGGCGCAAGGTTGTCCACGCAAGTAGCTTCCTAGACTAAAGGCCGTCCCATCTTCCAAAGTATCAGTGTCATCTCATCGGGACACATTCCATGGCATGTACAATCCCACAAAAAAACATTAATTTGTCTTTGGTATAACCAATGATATTAAAGTTATTAGACGCAGTGGTGCAGATTGAAGATTAAAAATAATAAATATTTTTTGTAATAATAATATGTACATAAATATTTCAACACTCAGTCGTGAAGTACGAGTATTAACTTCTTTAATAGAATAGTGAATATAATGTTGGCTGGAAGTGCCTCACCCTGACAAGCCCAGCCCGTTCATTACACCAATAGCTGCTTTCTAAAGACAATAGTCACGCCCTGCAAGCCACGAACACTTACTAAATGCAAATTCATATTTCGCTTTTACATTGGGTTTTCAAAGATTTTATTATGGCTGCACAGTAAGAGCAACTTTAATTTTATGATGCTACGGGGTGAGTTTAAAACATAGTATGAATAAATATTTGACTATAATAATCTATCTCAGATTATACAGGTATAAGGATATACCAATAGGATAAATAAATTAAAAAGAGTTATAAAGCCATTGTTAACGCTTCTCTTTCTCTCTTTCTTCAACTTATTGCAGTCCACTGCTGTACATACGAGAAGGAGGTCTCCTTTTTTTGCGCCAGATATCCCGGTTCTCCGGGATTCGGTCATTCGGGAATCCGATTTATCATCCTGCCTCCACCTCCACCTTTTCTCAAGTCGTCAATCTATCAGGCCGGAGGGCATTCAACGCTACGGTTAATAATTAGGCTAAACAAATTAAAACTTCATAGATATTAAATATAAAACAACATGTTTCAAATTCTTCTACAAAAAAGACATTGATTAATGATATGTTGTGATTTAAATGTCAAAAATAAATTTTGCCCTCTTCCTGAACTTAAGTTAGAACCAGTGACGAGGGAGATAATAGATCAAATTCTGTAAGTGTGATGCAAATATTCCGTATTGCATCATATATTTTGCAGTCCGTAAGCTAGAATATAACTATTTAAACATCGTCGGGAATAGTTTGCGAGAAGGTTGTAGAATAACGTAGGTGTGCTTAGCGAATACTCTGTGTTCCTAGCTTAACAGAACACAATATAGGGATCATTTCCAAGTAAATAACCGTGTCTTGTTTCATTTGCATACGTCGGGTAACAAGCGCATAAGTTTTAAGAAAATGAAATTTACCTGTATCCACTAAATTGAGATCGTGCTGCGCAGGTAATTTTCTTGCAAAGTAAACTCTAATGCTTTAAGATAAGTGTTAGTATAGCGTACCTTGTTGTTAAGTTGTTGGTACAACAAGTTTAGTCTGTATAAAATATTTACCTGAGAAGGGATGCTGAATACAAGTTATTTTGAACTAAAGTTAATAAACCCACGTATCACTAAGATATCTAGACTAGCCTTTGTGTTTTACAATCTTATGCCTAATATTTTGTAACTTAAAAAAACTAAGAATGAAATGCATACATGATTATGTTATATAAATAAATATATAATACTCGTATAACCAGTATATAGAAACACCAAGACCAATACAAACACATGACGACTTGCAATAGGTAGCTGGTGGAGGCTGGATGAGGAAAGCGGAGTATTGAGATATCCTGCGCAAAATGGGGGAGACCTATATCCAGCAGTGGACTGCATTCGGTTCAAGAGAGAGAAAGAGGAGCGTTCACAATGGCTTTATAATTCTTTTCAATTTATTTAACCTATTTGCATGTACCTGTATCTATATATCTAAAATTGATTATTAAAGTCAACTCATATTTATTCATACTAAACTCAGCCCGCAGCATTATACCAATTATAAAGTTCAAGTTTCTGTTGCTGTGCAGCCATAATATAAAATCTTTGAAAAAGCAATGTAAATCGAAATATGAAACTGGCATTTGCATTTAGTAAATGTTCGTGGCTTGCAGGGCGTGACTATTGTCTTTTGAAAGCAGCTATTGATGTAATGAACGGACTGGGCTTGTACAAGGCGAGGCACTTCCAGCCAACATTATATCCACTATTCTTTTAAAGGAGTTTTTACTCTTTTAAGGAAATACGTACATACCTACGCGTTTTACCCATATAAAGAAACACCAAGACCAATACAAACAGACTTGTATATGTAAACAAATGTTTTGCATGCACATGTATGTCCCTGAGAATCGAACCCGGACCCTTGTATAGATAGCATAAAATATGAAATAAAGTAGTAAATATTGATCAATCAGCTTTCGGTTCAATCCACATAACTACGGTTTTGTTAACCTATATGTGCAGTCAACTTGAACGTTACATAGCAAATAGGTTATGTCACAATCGGCTTCCTTATTACAAATAACGGACGATCGACCCTCAATTATAACGGCCCCACATATCTCCAGACCCATATTTAAGTGGCACTTACAATCAAAGACCGTTTCAATTCGGAGGTGGGTAAAATAGTTCGACCCTTGAAAATTAGCAGCGGTAAATTAAATTCAATGATCCCATCCGACGGCTTTTCATTGACTATTCCCAGTTCGGTCGACCCATTCTTCTAATGGATTGATAGTATTTACATATAATTACCGTACCGTAATGGAAGGCTTCTTAATATATAGCTCTATCTAGTGTCCTGTCAATAGTGTGGTATTTACAAATGAATTCTGTATGAATAAAGGTAGATACGTCACCTGTGCCTCAAAATGAACCGCCGAAGAGAATACAGTTGACGCCAAATGTACGCTTATTCGAAATATCATGTGAATGTTTGCTGTCACTGCCTTTCGGAACACCTTTTTTCGGTGTTTTGTGAGCATATCACGAATGTATACTTTTTACATCATTGGGTATTTCATGAAGATTCAATTAATAGGTTTATATTCAAAAAAGTGAGGATTTATTTAAAAGGTTACTCTGGTCTTGCAAATATTCATTGTAAGGATGTCACTTTTCACGGGGTGAGCCGAATGATCCTTTATTCGATATATACCCAAATTTAATAAATTTAATTATCAAAAATCGTATATTTTAAGGAGAGTATGTGTGTGTGTGTGTACATATATATATTAAAATTAAATTATAAGTTATAATAATTTAATTTTAAGGCTTTAATTATTATGTAATAACTATATAATAATATATGTATAGTGCATACCTTCTATTTATTGTTTTTGTATATACTTCACACGTTCACATCAATGAATTGTAAATTTTGTCATTTGTGGGAGAGAAAATAAAAATGTATCTTTTTAAAATCCTCCCGTAACTCGAGCCAGACTACTTGTAAGCCATCTAAATCAATACGCCATAGAATATTATAAACCAGCCGTCAATTATTTTACAAAATTTATCCTTAGTATACTTCTCTTTATTAGTTACTTACTTTGATGCCCATTAAATATTTTCCAATAGAAATGTGTTTCATAACCGTTCAAATTATATTACCGTTGATAAACGAGCAGGTCAGAAGGGCAATAACGTCAAAGGCGCCATTTATTTCAACATGACAGCCATTAAGATGAAAGGCGATAATATTAAAAGTTCTACGACAGTGCCATTGTAAGGCTGTAACACGGAGGGCTGACATGAAAAGTTAACCTGTAGTTAGGTTTGTTTTATCGCGGGTCGTTTGGATTTTTAAAAGTTTTGAGTTGCGTATCTAACGATGTTAAATATTCTGTACGTATTTTAAATTTATTTTTAACCAGAATGTTAAGTAATGCATATTGAATGTTAATTTATTCGTGAAGAGTATTTTAAATTAATGTTACAAATAATATATTATCGTCTGGAGCAAATACTCTACAAAAACAAGGATATAATTATTATTTGGTGTTCGTGTTTGTATCTTCACAATATTTTTTATAGAGTATTATTATTTTTTATTTAATTAACAAAGCGCAGTTATATTTAAAGGCTGTCACGACATATATAAATAAATAATAATAATTTTATTGAGGTCAGACGACTAAATTGTGTTTAAATTTAGTAAAGAATTTAAATAATTATTAACTTTGCTTTTTAAAAAAGTCTAATATACAATTATTTTGTTTCAGGTATGTACTTGAAATATTAAGAATTTGCCGCAAATAGAACTGATGGTCACATCGGCAAGGTATTCGATATTATAACATATTATCTGTAAGTCTATAGAATAGTGTATAACGCGTTCCTAAATGATGTTTAACGTTGGAAAATTTCAGTTATCTATTTTATCTAGATTCAATGCGTAATAATACCAACAGTGTACATGTGCCGACACTCCCTTACGTATAGCAATCAAGACAGTTTACGGAAGAACCGAACTCGAATAGCGACATTTGAAATGCCGATTGCTTCAGTATTTGCCATTTACCTGAACGGAATAGGGGTTGAATTAGCTTGCACACTTGCTAGATTAATCAGTATGTACACGTATTCATGGAACGTTGGTTGAGGATCGATTGGCAGAGTCAATGTTGGTTGCCTGACACCCCAGCTATTGCCAACCTGGTGGTGAGTGCAACGCGGTTCAATGAACTTAGATATGTGCCTTTTGGATGTGTAATTGTTTAAACGTATTTACACAGCATTGATGAGGGCCCTGTTTGTTTACCTTTGGGGGAAAATTAGGCATTTTAAATAGTGAATGCTTAATCAAATGGAATGTTTTTCATTGCATATGGGAAATGTTTTCCCCACATGTGCTTTTTTATGCTCTGTGCAGCAAAAATGGTAAACCTGATCTGTGGTGTTTTTAAAGCTTATCAAACTCGTTGTTGCGAAGAATCCAGAAACCTTAGCACCTGTTGTAGTTAAAATATCTTCTACGGCGAATATGGCGATTATTGAGTTTCATATAGATCTAGTATAAAAAGGACAACTTTTTAACTCAATTCAAAAAATCTAATTATTGATATGGTTTGCTAATATATAAATTGTTGTAATAGTAAATCTTCCTTCGTGATTTACATATGATTTTAAATTGAATTTGTAAGTAACAGCGGAAAATGTATTACTTATGTTAAATATTATGTTATTAAATTACGTTTATAATTTGTTTTTGTAGACTTGTCA